>JAJGQC010000250.1:0-25000 GCA_021014325.1 Plazaster borealis
GCTTCCGCTGTGAAGTGCGTCAGCTCCTGGCCCTGCTGACACGTGACAACTCGGAGGCCACCCATGTCCTGAATGACATCTTGATGGCACGAATCACAGTGGCACTCAAGGGATATAGATCTAATCCTGACCTGGTAGGTGATTGGTGGCTACTACAGCTACATTGTTTGTTATATTTTCTCTGTACTAGTTAAGGGCAATTGACTTATTCAGATAAATACCAGAGAGTGTAAAGTTAAATCAGAGTGATGGATTTTCAAAGTTTGGATTAGGGTAATTGATCCAGTAGGTGCCCCAACATCATAGCGCCTGTTTATGAAATACTGAAATAGTTATTTTTCCTTCACATTTGCTGTGTAATTTGATAGCCTACCAACTCTGGCGTAACAATGATGAAGAGTTTTAAACAATAAGCCATTTGCATGTTAGATTTGAAAAATGTCTGGTACAATGACCTGCTCGATAACAAGTAACCGCTTAAATTTGAATTCCTCAGACTATCGAGACAGTTCTAGGTCACATTATTCGGAGCAAGCTTTTGTGTAGTTACGTAAGAGACAATGAACACCCATACACATTTTTGATTGAATGTGTATAACACAATGGTACCAGGGTTTGCTCATCTGGGGCGTGTTTTGGCGACCATGACCGGAAACAAGTTTCGGACGTAAAATTCACTGACTGAAACAATTTCTGAGAGCTACGCGAAAACGGGTCGGTAACCAGAAACAATTTGTGACGTAGGTACATCTCTTGAAAATTCATGTTCCTAAAATATACAACCTTCAGTTTATTTTATTTAATGGAACTTAGTCTTCGTAATTTTATCAACATTATTTAATTGTTATGCTTGAAGGTATTTCATTTTTAAAAGAATTCAATTGACATTTTCGATAGTTTTAGAGTCCGCCGTCTTGAAACCAAGCATAACCAATCCAACAAGTCCGTTACGATTTGGTCGGAACAGCCGCGTCACCGCGGTTCAACCGGACACACGAAAACGCTCAACCAATGAACAAAGCTCAAACATGTTTCTGGTTGGGGTCGCCAAAACGCACTCCTGGAGGTTGCTATACAAAAGCTTGCCCCGAACCATTTGACATAGCAACTGTCTCTATAGTTTGAGGAATTCAAATTTAAGCGGTAACTTATGACTTAGCAAGTTATTGTACCAGACTTCGCAAATGGCTTATTGGTGCAAATAACTTTGATACATTTACAGTATGTATCCGTTCCTGTTTATCACCTTACGTTTACGGTCTTGCGTACTCTCACATCTTTCCTTAAAGTTCAGGGATATCCACATTCATTTGTAATCCTGAAGAAAATTCCAACCTTTTTTAAAATTAATTTAATTGGCGTTTAAGGTTTGCATCATATTGCACAACAAGAATTGTTTGATTATGCATGTGGGTTACTTGACTAAAGCAAGGTATGTTTGACTTACACAGTTAGGTCAGAAAGTTGTGTTCTAGTCAAGTAAGCAGTGAATGGTGATCAACGTTTGCTCTTAACTTTTGCAGTGACTGGCCAGTAGGACCAGTTAGCTTGCCATTTCACTCACTCCGCCAGCTTTTTCACTTGTCCACATTTCATATTAAATAGGGATGCTTTTCAACACTGAACTAGCCAGCCGGACCACTAAGAGTGAATTCTGACTGGTCCTCCGGTGTTTAAACTGGCATTTGGCCAGCGGACCAGTGTTAAGGGAGAACGATGGTGATTGTAAAGCGCATATTGCTGTTTTAAGTAGCGTCATGAACGTAGGCCCAAATCTAAACTTGCAAAACAAATCCAACCAAATTATAGACAGTGTAAGGCTGTATCCAAATTAATGGCTTTAGCAGTGGCTATTCTTGAATGCTTTTGTAGCAGCCATAGCCATAGCCGTAGCCATAGCCAATGTGGCTTGAATCAGACTTGGCTTATTAACACAGTGTCTGTTTTTACATGTGTCTGTTATTAGGCTGGTGCAGTTAGGAATGAGATGGCACTTTTGGTCCATACCATTGAACGAGATGATTCCTGTTGGGAGAAGAGACTCAAATGTGGTAAGTAAAAGCTTTTCACCTGCTGTTCAAACTTTAAAATCATCACTCAAAATAAGACATTCTAATAAAATTGAAAAAATAATCCCCAAGTTGTTAAAAATAACTCAATTTCTTAGGGTTCATTCAGAATTATCAATGGGTTTAACATTTCAATGGTTAAATGATGTAGTTGTATGGCAATCATTTGTTATGTTAAGTGATTGTGTCAACATTTTTGTTTTCCAGATTTGTGAAATCACCTTTATACAGACCAATAACCTGGTTGTCATGAGGAACATAACCTTTCAATGGTAATTAATTGAGCAATTTCCTTTTTCCTCCAATTAGTGATGTCGCTGTTTTTGATGGCAGTAAAGACCCACAGCCCCGTTGTCATGGAGAACGTAACCCTACCATGTCTGAAGATCCTTCACCTACTTGTCAAGCCAGCTGCTCCAGCCAGCAAGAAGAACAAGGTCAGCTATAGCTATTTCAATTACGTCACCAAATGGCTTATGATATTGCCACCTTGGTGGTCACTTTATGTAAAGAAAAGTTTGTGTGTTACATGTGTTTTAACCAGAAGTGAGATTGGATCATTTATCTACTTGCATCAGTGCAAAAACATTGTATATTGGCGCCTGTTGGTTCTGTGTGTACGTCAGGGATAATTTTAGTAAGATATGACGTTTGTGCACTTTCAAATTCACTTGTACTGTTATGCTTTTTTTGGAGATAGTGTTTTTGCACTGACATGACAATGTGTTGTTTTTAAAAAGGGGTTACTGTTACATACTTTGATAAATTCCTGTATCATGCTTTCTTTCAAGATTAGACTTTGGGTTTATATAGACTTTGGGTTTATAGAGAATTTAGGTTTACAAAGATTTTGGGTTTATAGAGACTTTGGGTTTATAGAGACTTTGGGTTTATAGAGACTTTGGGTTTATAGAGAATTTGGGTTTATAGAGACTTAGGGTTTATAGAGACTTTGGGTTGATAGAGACTCTGCGTTTATAGAGACTTTGGGTTTATATAGACTTTGGGTTGATAGAGACTTTGGGTTTATAAAGACTTTGGGTTGATAGAGACTTTGTGTTGATAGAGACTTTGGGTTTATAGAGGCTTTGAGTTTATAGAGACTTAGAGTTTATAGAGACTTTGGGTTTATAGAGACTTTGGGTTTATAGAGACTTTGGGTTTATAGAGACTTTGGGTTTATAGAGACTTTGGGTTTATAGAGACTTTGGGTTTATAGAGACTTTGGGTTTATAGAGACTTTGGGTTTATAGAGGCTTTGAGTTTATAGAGACTTAGGGTTTATAGAGACTTTGGGTTTATAGAGACTTTGGGTTGATAGAGACTTTGGGTTTATAGAGACTTTGGGTTTATAGAGACTTTGGGTTGATAGAGACTTTGGGTTGATAGAGACTTTGGGTTTATAGAGACTTTGGGTTGATAGAGACTTTGGGTTGATAGAGACTTTGGGTTTATAGAGACTTTGGGTTTATAGAGACTTTGGGTTGATAGAGACTTTGGGTTTATAGAGACTTTGGGTTTATAGAGACTTTGGGTTGATAGAGACTTTGGGTTTATAGAGACTTTGGGTTTATAGAGACTTTGGGTTTATAGAGACTTTGGGTTTATAGAGACTTTGGGTTGATAGAGACTTTGGGTTTATAGAGACTTTGGGTTTATAGAGACTTTGGGTTTATAGAGACTTTGGGTTTATAGAGACTTTGGGTTTATAGAGACTTTGGGTTGATAGAGACTTTGGGTTGATAGAGACTTTGGGTTGATAGAGACTTTGGGTTTATAGAGACTTTGGGTTTAAAGAGACTTTGGGTTGATAGAGACTTTGGGTTGATAGAGACTTTGGGTTTATAGAGACTTTGGGTTTATAGAGACTTTGGGTTGATAGAGACTTTGGGTTGATAGAGACTTTGGGTTTATAGAGAATTTGGGTTTATAGAGACTTAGGGTTTATAGAGACTTTGGCTTGATAGAGACTTTGGGTTGATAGAGACTTTGGGTTGATAGAGACTTTGGGTTTATAGAGACTTTGGGTTTATAGAGACTTTGGGTTTATAGAGACTTTGGGTTTATAGAGACTTTGGGTTTATAGAGACTTTGGGTTGATAGAGACTTTGGGTTGATAGAGACTTTGGGTTTATAGAGACTTTGGGTTGATAGAGACTTTGGGTTGATAGAGACTTTGGGTTGATAGAGACTTTGGGTTTATAGAGACTTTGGGTTTATAGAGACTTTGGGTTTATAGAGACTTTGAGTTTATAGAGACTTAGGGTTTATAGAGACTTTGGGTTTATAGAGACTTTGGGTTTATAGAGACTTTGGGTTTATAGAGACTTTGGGTTGATAGAGACTTTGGGTTTATAGAGACTTTGGGTTTATAGAGACTTTGGGTTGATAGAGACTTTGGGTTGATAGTGACTTTGGGTTTATAGAGAATTTGGGTTTATAGAGACTTAGGGTTTATAGGGACTTTGGGTTTATAGAGACTTTGGGTTGATAGAGACTTTGGGTTGATAGAGACTTTGGGTTTATAGAGACTTTGGGTTTATAGAGACTTTGGGTTTATAGAGACTTTGGGTTTATAGAGACTTTGGGTTTATAGAGACTTTGGGTTGATAGAGACTTTGGGTTGATAGAGACTTTGGGTTTATAGAGACTTTGGGTTGATAGAGACTTTGGGTTGATAGAGACTTTGGGTTGATAGAGACTTTGGGTTTATAGAGACTTTGGGTTTATAGAGACTTTGGGTTTATAGAGACTTTGGGTTTATAGAGACTTTGGGTTTATAGAGACTTTGGGTTGATAGAGACTTTGGGTTGATAGAGACTTTGGGTTGATAGAGACTTTGGGTTTATAGAGACTTTGGGTTGATAGAGACTTTGGGTTTTTGTAAAGAGTTTAATGCATTTTAATACAAGCTTATAAGTTTACTAGCATATTGACTGTTTTGCTGTTGTGACTCTCTCATTGTATTGATGGTAAGTAAGTGGAATATGGTTGATGATGTCCACTGCACATGGATGTGTTGATTTAAAGCAGGAGTGATTCATTCCAATCTATCCTCTGATTTTAAGCCCTTCAGAGTCAATGTCATAAAAGGACCCGAGGGTAATCGGCTCTTTTGGTAGAAATGTTTTCAATCGATAGAAACCAATGGAATTACAATTTCTTGGTTGTATTTGACATTGTATTTTATGTTTGTAACTCAGGACAAGAATGTAGAACACCTGAGTAACGTCAAACCTGAAGGTCAAGATGTTTACATCAATGTGCGTCAGTGGCTTGCTCAGCAAGGAGTAGATTACAGTGTATGGAAGCAACGTATACCTGCAAATGCCCCACGTTAGTTTCTATGTTACTTTTGTGAATTTGTTATAAGGGAATAAAAGAGTAGTGACTCAGTCTTAACTGGCCATTTAAAACCGGCAGGGTCGCGGCCGTGCAATAAAGCTTTATTTAAACGGCTAGTTAAGACCGAGGTACTACTCTTTTATTCCCATTCATAAATGCCCTATTTATTAAAAAGCGTAATAATGTTAGAAAATCTGTAAATTTTTTCTGTAAATCTGTAAATATTCATTTTCTGTCACGTCCTCGGGCTCTGTTTGGTGAAGGGTCAAACTGAATGCAACGGTTTTGCGGACGCGGGCGTACTAACAGATTTTACAGATTGAGTATCGGTGTGTATTGATTGGGTTACACATAAATTAGCGCCCGTGTAAGCTTGTGCGTCACGTGTATGTTTAAACACTCCTCACTGTGTTTATAACGCATGTTTGTACATGGCCATGTGATCTCCTCTCAACCAATCAGAAAGGATAAACTCTTCCAGGTATTTATGGATTGCATTTATAAATGTAGTAGTGCAAGTGCCAATGACTGAATGAATAGAAGTCGATAACAAAAGACGTTACTGCACATCTCGCTATGCACAGTTTTTGATGTTACACAGATGTTACACAGAAAATCTTACCGCCACTCTATCTCGTAAAGCTAGGGAAAGAGGTCTTCAAATCCTCAAGAGCAGTGATTGATGTGATGTTTACACCTTTAAAGACCTACTTGAACGAAAATGGCAACAAGTGATCTTTGCTGAAATTCATTAAAATGTTTGCAATCAATAAGAAAATTGAGTTCACATGAGATTAAACAGATTGTAATTTTGAAAAAACAATCATTTTGAATACCCTTCTCCGGTGCTTTTCAGAAAGATTCGCGAAAAGCCCTGTTTAATACGTCATCACCCATGTTATGTCATATGTGGGAGCTCCGTTTTGTATAGCTGCTTTGTTGCAGCATGGAGGTATAACAAAGCAACATCCCACACATGACGTCAAAGTATTGTCATTTTGATGCACGCCGTCAACGGCAGAAGTATTTCTAGTTTTTCAAAACCTTGAGGTTGGGGCCTAATTTTTTGATCGATAATTACGAAAAATTCAGAAGTGTACAAATATCAAAATTACATTTAAATGATAAACAAACACATTATAAACAAGTTTAAATAGCATTCCTGTAAAAGAATTTTCGCTCAAGCAGCTGTTTAAGCATCCTGTCCTAATCTTATATTAACAGGAGACACACTGGAGACACAGACTAGTCACCAAGAGACTAGAGGGAAGTATCTGATGGAGAAATACGCTCGACGTTGGAAACAAGGAGTCAAACGTTCACCTGATAATCTACAGCTGGGAGGTCAAGCTTGGCTAAGAGGCGTCTTGTTCTCTCCTTCATCTAGAGCAGCTCGGCAGGTGGCTTGTAACATTGTGGAGTCTCTCTGCCAAGTAAGAATTCATAGTTTAGGACGTGTTGGATTAACCTTCAAAGACCATAGCAGACCAGTTTTCCAGACTAAATTATTGTGAACAAATTTCAAATGACAATGATCTGTATGTGAGTGTAACATAATTATATAAAACAAATATTGAAATCATTTTGTTCATGCATTGTCACAGAATATAATTACTCAGGGAAATTTGGCTTTTCCATTTTACTTGGCTTTGCCTCTCAAATAGTCCAGATTTCACCTCGTGATTATATTCTGCGACAATGCACTCACATGCATCCAATATTTGTATAATATTAGCTATTTCTGGGCACTGTGATGATTAAACAGAAAGGAATGGTCTCTTTATGTTAAATGACTTTGGCCATTGCTGCTTTCTGCGTTGATGATAAAGATAGACAAAGTATTGACTTAATACACCTGACGTCATCACCCATGGTAGACCTTGGATGGCTATTTTGGGAGTCGGATCCCCAGTGTCTTACTGTGCAGTGTTCATTTTAGACTATGTCTGTGTACATCATCTTTGCATGCAATTGTGACCCCCAAAATGGCAGACCATTGGCAGACGTCAGTGCAAAGGGTCGAATACTAGCATGCATTACTGTAAACCCATAGATTCTATGTCCTGATACAAAATCATTGTTCAAGCAGATTTTGTTATAACCAGGGCCCGATTTCATGGAGCTGCTTAAGTACAACAATTAGATGAGCACAACAAAATGATGCTTACCAGAATAAAGTTACCAGCCAAGCTACCATGTCACATGCACAATTTGTGACCTGTATCCTGCTCATTTATGCTCAGCATACAATTGTTCAGCAATATTTTCTGCTTACGCAGCTCTATGAAATTGGGTCCTGTTCAATCTATACTCTACTAATTACTGCCTAGCATAGCAGTGTCATTTGACAATCCAATCTGCCTTCCAGTAGGTTCTTGCCGTTTCATGTCCTAACTTTGTTGTCATCCCATTCTGGGCTCTACATAGAGTATTAGCTGTAAATCATACCTGGTATTCATGTTACAATAATTAGGTCTCTAGCCGCAGACAGCAGATGTTAGATCTCTTGACTAGCTACCTGGATGAAGTTGGTCCTAGTGGGGAGAGTGCATCAGAGTTTTTGGCCCTCTATCAACAATTAACCAAAGCCCCTCACTGGAAGCTTTACCTCGCTGCTAAGGGGCTGCTACTCCATATTGGATTACTCATCACTCAGGTCAGCTCAAAATGTTATGTTATATAGTATTTCATTATTATACTTTGGTTATGTTGCCTGTACACCTTATTTTAGGCACAAACAAATCCAAGCATTACAAAAGAAACATACATTAACCCTAATGGTGGAAAGCCTTCCAAAATCCTCTTCGGGAATTTGTCTGACTTTGTAGGATATGATACTGCAAGGGCCGATTTCACAAAGAGATAAGACTAGTCTTATCTGAAGTTAGGACCAGTAATTGGTCTTAACTGAAGACTAGTCCTATCTCTTAGCATTGCCTAGGACTATTCCTAAGTTAGGAAGAGTTTTGTGAATTCGACCCCAGGTCCAAATAATAATTCCTTATCATCGAGCCAGGCATACAAATCTTACCCAAGTTTTTGAGGTACCATAGAGTTGAGTAGTTTGGAGGGTCTATTTCCAAAGGCACTAGGGGTTAGGGTGAACTTAAGACAGCAAAAATGTAACAAGGATTAATTTCTGAATAACCATGATTAACCACTGTGCAACATCTTCACACTAGCAGTAAACAAGTTCTTTCTTACATCATCGCTGTTTAATTTGTACATGATATACAATAATATTAAAGAAGAAATTATATGTTCTATCCGCACAAAAATTTGTATCTTTGCAACCGTTTCTCTTCATTTTTTTAAAAGCTCCAATAATTTATGGGTGACATCTTCCACTTGTCGTGAGCTGTGATGGTTTTAGTTGAAGCTCTTTTATAGTTATTGACTTTTGTTTGTTTTGATGTTTGTGTAGGAGATTGAAATTCTGTTGGCCCTAGAGGAGACTACCCTGAGCTCAGACCTCTCACAAGGCTATGCCCTCAAGATGCTCACAGGTATGTACACATTAAGTAGTAACTATAACTAGTAAACTTGCGGGTACAACCATGCGTAAATCTCTTTTGGGAGGAGCCTGGCACTTTTTAGTTATTGTTTTCCAAATTGTGCAAAGCTTCAAACATTGCTTATAAACACATTAATCCTACCTCATCCATCTCCCCCACCCGTCCCTCCACCTTCCTCTCCCCTACACCTCCCCCCAGAATAGCTACATTCCATAATCAATCATGTTAGCACTTCAGACTTGTATTTTTATTGTGAAGACAGTGCGTTCAAATCCAGGCAATGGACTCCATCATGTCTCTAGTTGCTTCTTTTCACCAATGATTTTAAATTGGTACATATGATTGTGTATTTGTTGAAAAAGTAGTTCTGATAATTTCAAGAGCTTTGAGTATTGCACAGTGATAGATCTAGTTCTGCCCTTGTTTTCCACTCTATTCAAAGGACTTTATAAGCAAGCTTAGGCTTGTGGCGTGTCGTGGCTGAGTGGTTAAGAGCACCGTACTCAAGCTCTGGTGTTTCTGTTCAGCAGAGTGTGGGTTGGAGTCCCGGTCGTGACACTTGGTGTCCTTGAGCAAGACACTTAACCATTATTGCTGCGTCCTTCAGATGGGATGTAACGCCGTAGGTCCCATATGTTGTGTAATGCACAAAAAAAAGAACCCAGTGCACTTATCGAAAAGAGAAGGGGTTCGACCCGGTGTTCCTGGTTTGATCGGCAGCATATTGCGCCACAGCACCTTGTAGACCATTACATGGTGCTATGTTAAGGAATTGTTCTCATACTTCAAAAATGCAGCTCCACAATACCTTGCAGGAAAATAATGAATGTTAAAGCGCCTTGAGCGTCACTGAGTGACGAATATGTGCGCTATATAAGAAACCACTATTATTATTATTATGATTATAATTATTAAAGAAAAAAAAAGAGATCGGCGCCCGAGGACATTGCCCTGTAAATGTATAATTGTAAATTTCACTGGCTTAGGATATCTAGGGATCTTGGCAAAGAAAGATACATTAAGACAAATTGACTTTCATCCCATATAAAAACAAAAATAGTGAATAAGATTTCTGTTGTTGATTTTCAGAGCTACTAGCGAGCTTTCTGGAAGTGGATACCATCAGACGTCACTACAAGAGTAAATTACTTGGTCCTGTACTGAATGGTTACCTAGCACTCCGTAAGCTGGTTGTACAGAGAACTAAGCTTGTTGATGAGACACAACAGATGCTTCTGGATCTACTGGAAGATATGACTACAGGTAAGATGGTGTTTCATCTTCTTATCTATCATACCATTTCTTGATTTATCAATCTATTTACTGTCATGGAAACTGTGGCTATTTATTTGGTCCAAGGGTGTGTACAACACTTGATAGTTTTTGTCCCCTACTCTTGGACTATTATGTCGAAAGAAGTACCACCTTATCCTCTTACAACAAGGTAGGTAGTGGTAGCACTTAAAGACTAAGTAATTACATAAAAAACTGCATAAACTTTCATAGCAACAACCACTTGATCAGATGCAATGAAAGGGACAAGCCAAGTAC
The DNA here is from genome assembly GCA_021014325.1 of Plazaster borealis. NCBI lineage: Eukaryota > Metazoa > Echinodermata > Asteroidea > Forcipulatida > Labidiasteridae > Plazaster > Plazaster borealis. The sequence goes on from JAJGQC010000250.1 coordinate 10,481, forward strand.
ATGTTATATATACAAGAAAGTAATGGGTGAATGAATCCATTAACAAAAGTTAAGGATAGTGGGACAGGAAACCACGGTCCCTATTAAGTCCTTGATCAATACAGTTCTGGTTCTTGATGATCTTTTGCTCTCCTCTTAGAAACAAACACAGATTCCTTCACAACTGCATTGATGGATATTATGTGGTTTTACCCTTACACCGATGTGTGTAAAGCACTAATACTAAGTACTTTTCCGAGTCCTGTGAAAAAAAAATCCACAGGCATATTACTCGGTTGGGATTCGAACCCATGACCTTTGCCATTCTAGAGCAGATTCTTACCACTAGACCATCAGGCTAGCCCGGTGGCTAGAGGCAGTGCAGTTACATTTGTTTGACCTTATTTGGTTATTAGTGCTTTGTACATGTACGTTGGGTGCAGGTCAAGTTGGTGAAATTTAAGGTATTGTTTCATGATGGTTTTACCCTGAACACCTATGTGTGATAAGCACTGGTGTGTTCAGAATCCCGTGGGGGAAATATCCACAGGCTACATGGGTGTGATTTGAACCCATGACCCCCGTATGCTAGAGCAGGTGTCTGAACCGCTGCACCACTGAGTATTCAAGTTTAAGTCTTGTAATAAGTAGCTGGTATCACAATATAGAATAATAATGTAAATCCCAAAAAAAATTAAAATCGTAAAACTTTTTAAAGACAGTAAGGAACTTTAAAAATAACAATACATTTGCAGAAAAGGAGTCTGTTGGAATAGTGAAATATTGGTAAACTTTTCAAAGAATATACTACCAAAGGTTTGTCCCTTTTTTTTATACTATTTATGTCTGACAGTGAACTTCTAAATATGGTCTGAGGAACAATGTTCAGGGAGAATTGCAAGGCACTATTTTTGTTTCATCTTTTCTTTTTTAACTGGGAGAAGATTCTTATCATTGTTTCAGTGGTACGATTTTCGCAATTTTTGTTTGTTTGTTTACACAGGCACTGAGTCTGAAACCAGAGCATTCATGGCTGTTTGTGTAGACACTGTCAAACGTTACGTACTAGATGACCTTCGAACTCCAGTCTTCATCTTTGAGAGGCTGTGTAGCATCATTTATCCTGTAAGTCTGCTAAGATTGCCATCATTTTAATCTGAACAATAAGAAATGGTGAATTTATTGAATTTAGAATTTGATTAGTTAATCAGCTGATTTTTTCCTTTTTCTTTAAGAACAGTGACATAGAAAACTGAAAAACACTGTACCAAGTTAAGTGTTGTTGGCATTTTCCCTTTTTACAATTAAAAAGTTGCCTGGATAAAAAGACTCTATTGATTTGTCTATTGAAAATTACCTTTTGTAATGGTTGTATATTATTTTATTTTTTCAAACAAAACAAGAACTAATGCTATAATAATAATATTAGGGTCTTATGTAGCACGCATATCCACCAATAAGGTGCTCAAGGCGCTTGAATAAAGAGAAACACTTTTTAAGACAGGTTTTGATAAATTATTAGACCCATTTTATGTAGCACCTTATAAGGGTTTACAAGGTGCTGCGGCGCACACTCCAGTCACTGCCAGAAACACTGGGGCAAACCTGTTCTCTTGGCGACAAGTGTAACTGGGTTCTTAACATGCATTACACAACACGTGCACTACACATCAAAAGTCTTTGGACTGAAATTGTTTTGGTGGTTTAGTTTTTTGCAACACTGTCACATTTACAGTGAGCTTTCATTTCACCTTTTCTGTTGTGCTAATATGGGATTGTAAAATCACCTTTATGAGCATTTTAACTGTGTACTTAATTTCAGACAGGCCCTTTTCAGAACCATGGCTTGGGCTCTGGCTTGGGCGCCGGCTTAGGCACAGGCTCAGGCTCTGGCTTACGCTCAGGCTCTGGCACATGCATAGGCTCAGGCTCTGGCTTACGCACAGGCTCAGGCTCTGGCTTATGCACAGGCTCAGGCTCTGGCTTACGCTCAGGCTCTGGCACATGCATAGGCTCAGGCTCTGGCTTACGCACAGGCTCAGGCTCTGGCTTATGCACAGGCTCTGGCTTACGCTCAGGCTCTGGCACATGCATAGGCTCAGGCTCACGCACAGGCTCAGGCTCTGGCTTATGCACAGGCTCAGGCTCTGGCACATGCATAGGCTCAGGCTCTGGCTTACACACAGGCTCAGGCTCTGGCTTATGCATAGGCTCAGGCTCTGGCTTATGCATAGGCTCAGGCTCTGGCTTATATACAGGCTCAGGCTCTGGCTTATGCACAGGCTCAGGCTCTGGCTTATGCATAGGCTCACGCTCTGGCTTATGCACAGGCTCAGGCTCTGGCTTATGCATAGGCTCAGGCTCTGGCTTATGCATAGGCTCAGGCTCTGGCTTATGCATAGGCTCAGGCTCTGGCTTATGCACAGGCTCAGGCTCTGGCTATGCATAGGCTCAGGCTCTGGCTTACGCACAGGCTCAGGCTCTGGCTTATGCATAGGCTCAGGCTCTGGCTTATGCATAGGCTCAGGCTCTGGCTTATGCATAGGCTCAGGCTCTGGCTTATGCACAGGCTCAGGCTCTGGCACATGCATAGGCTCAGGCTCTGGCTTACGCACAGGCTCAGGCTCTGGCTATGCATAGGCTCAGGCTCTGGCTTATGCACAGGCTCAGGCTCTGGCTTATGCATAGGCTCAGGCTCTGGCTTATGCATAGGCTCAGGCTCTGGCTTATGCATAGGCTCAGGCTCTGGCTTATGCACAGGCTCAGGCTCTGGCTTATACTCAGGCTCTGGCTATGCATAGGCTCAGGCTCTGGCTTATACACAGGCTCAGGCTCTGTCTTATGCATAGGCTCAGGCTCTGGCTTATGCATAGGCTCAGGCTCTGGCTTATGCATAGGCTCAGGCTCTGGCTTATGCACAGGCTCGGGCTCTGGCTTATACACAGGCTCAGGCTCTGGCTTATACACAGGCTCAGGCTCTGGCTTATGCACAGGCTCAGGCTCTGGCTTATGCATAGGCTCACGCTCTGGCTTATGCACAGGCTCAGGCTCTGGCTTATGCATAGGCTCACGCTCTGGCCTATGCACAGGCTCAGGCTCTGGCTTATACACAGGCTCAGGCTCTGGCTTATGCACAGGCTCAGGCTCTGGCTTATGCACAGGCTCAGGCTATGGCTTATACACAGGCTCAGGCTCTGGCTTATACACAGGCTCAGGCTCTGGCTTATGCACAGGCTCTGGCTTATGCTCAGGCTCTGGCTTATGCACAGGCTTAGGCTCTGGCTTATGCATAGGCTCAGGCTCTGGCCTATGCACAGGCTTAGGCTCTGGCTTATGCACAGGCTCAGGCTCTGGCTTGGTCTCCTTCAGTTATTTTGAAGTTATGTGCTTTCAGTATTGGGCTTCAAAATTACGGATGCCCAAGCTGTGGTTTCAAAAAGGCCTTAGGTTTTTAGTGCCAACACAATGGCATTGGCTGTGAGAATGGCTAATTTATTGCAGCAGCTACAGCCTAGAATACATTATAAGGACACTAGCTTACATTTGCTAAACGTGTCCTGATTTTTTTTTTAAATAACAATCATGTTTTTCCCTCACCATAAACTGACTATTTCTGAACTTGGATTGACTCATTTTGAAGGAGGAGAATGATGTTGGAGTATTCTTCATGACACTAGAGAAAGATCCACAGCAAGAAGACTTCCTTCAGGGACGGATGCAAGGAAATCCTTACAACTCTAACGAGCCTGATATGGGTCCACTAATGAGAGATATCAAGAATAAGATATGCAGAGGTAGGTCATGAACCATGTAGGAATTAAACCCAGTTAGGAATTAATAAGAGACATCTTGAATAAGATATGCTGAGGTAGGTCATGGACCATGTAGGAATTATACCCAGATAGGAATTAAATAAGAGACCTCTTGAATAAGATATGCAGAGGTAGGTCATGAACCATGTAGGAATTAAACCCAGTTAGGAATTAAATAAGAGACCTCTTGAATAAGATATGCAGAGAAAGGTCATGAACCATGTAGGAATTAAACCCAGTTAGGAATTAAATAAGAGACCTCTTGAATAAGATATGCAGAGGTAGGTCATGAACCATGTAGAAATTATACCCAGTGAGGAATTAAATAAGAGACCTCTTGAATAAGATATGAAGAGGTGGAATTATAGGAATATAGGAATTATACCCAGATAGGAATGAAAAAAGAAACAAGCTTTAATAATATATGCAGCAGCACGAGTTTGGCCACTTAGGAATATAACCCATATAGAAATTTAACAAGAATTTCTTAAAATGAGATGCATATTAATAGCACAAGCTAAACATTTTAAACTGCACATATTCTTATTTGGCCATTTGATGAATTACCCAGCAAAGAACACTCCTGACACTAATATTTCATAAAAGGTGCCAAGAGGGTCATCGACTCTGACCAACAATTTCTGCATAATTGTAGAAACCGCAGAAATATTATATTTTGAGTTGTTTTATTTGTTATTAGTTTTTTAGTACAAAAACAATACTTTAGAAACAGTTATCAACAATTAAAAGTTGTTGCTTGTGCTACTGCATTCCTGCCATTGAAGAAATAATGTTAGTGCTAAATGCTGATAATAATCGCCTAAATAACCGCCAAAAGAGACGCAAGGATCAATCACCTTTATATTCCGAGACTCTGATGACACTAACCTCGGATAACCTCAGAGGGATTTCAGTCATAGATTTCATTGATGTCCCTCTTGTTTCCTTACAGACTGTGAGCTGATTGCACTGCTTGAAGATGATACAGGCATGGAGGTAAGAAGCTTCATGAATATTCAGATATTCATTGCCTAGAGATTGCAGACATTCTGATTGGTTGAATGCAGACATTCTGATTGGTTCAGAACTTGTCACATCTTTGCTGCAATTCAAATGATTTCTTACCATCATTAATTTTGTGTCACTGAAGAAAATACCATGTTGTGGTCACCAACTGAACTAGGTGTGGGTTATACATGCATTCATTCATGACATCAATGACACATTATCCCATAGACCACAAGCCAAGTGGTTTACATCTAAACTGCCCTCTATTGAGATCTGCCTGCCAGTGTGTACACACATCCTGTTTTGCATACATTTGATTAAGAAGTGACATCAAATTGATGTAATTTAAGGGCAATCTGAGCAATGACATAATCCACATGTCATATAATAAATATTTCAACTTTGTAAATTTCATTTTCAATGTAACAACCTTTGGTTGTCAATTTTTTGTTTCAAACAAACAGGGCCCAATTTCATGGCACTGCTTACCACAGAAGTCTGTACTTACGGCAAATAGAATAAAGCACTTTAAGGGCCCCGTAAGTGCAGAATTATGTGGAATTAAGCAGCACCATGTAATTGGGCCCTGGTTGTAAGGAGTCAAAAATGTTGCTTAGTATTTGCAACGCAGAACCTCAGGAATATGTCATTTTAATACTACTACACAAAATTCAAACTAACTCAAAATGTCTTTTGTAATTTCAACTTAGCTTTTGGTCAACAACAAAATCATCAGTTTGGATCTACCTGTCAAGTACATCTACCAAAAGATCTGGTGTCCTGAAAATGAGGTGAGATTTATTAAGAGAGTTACACCATATGATGAATGCCAACTTTAATCACTGTAGTTTGGATGTAAGACAGAACCTGATAGGGTACTTGATTTGTGAATCAGAAAAGCTGGGACCTACTGCTCAATGGTCATTCCAAAAAATATCAAAATTATCTCATGAAATTTAGGCAAGTACCACTAAGCCAATCTGATCCCATGGCAGTGCAAGATACCACTAAGCCAATCTGATCCCATGGCAGTGCAAGATACCACTAAGCCAATCTGATCCCATGGCAGGGCAAGATACCACTAAGCCAATCTGATCCATGGCAGGGCAAGATACCACTAAGCCAATCTGATCCATGGCAGGGCAAGATACCACTAAGCCAATCTGATCCATGGCAGGGCAAGATACCACTAAGCCAATCTGATCCATGGCAGGGCAAGATACCACTAAGCCAATCTGATCCATGGCAGTGCAAGATACCACTAAGCCATACCACTAAGCCAATCTGAACCCATGGCAGTGCAAGATACCACTAAGCCAATCTGATCCCATGGCAGTGCAAGATACCACTAAGCCATACCACTAAGCCAATCTGATCCCATGGCAGTGCAAGATACCACTAAGCCAATCTGATCCCATGGCAGTGCAAGATACCACTAAGCCAACCTGATCCCATGGCAGTGCAAGATACCACTAAGCCAATCTGATTCCATGACAGTGCAAGATACCACTAAGCCAATCTGATCCCATGGCAGTGCAAGATACCACTAAGCCAATCTGATCCCATGGCAGTGCAAGATACCACTAAGCCAATCTGATCCCATGACAGTGCAAGATACCACTAAGCCAATCTGATCCCATGGCAGTTCAAGATACCACTAAGCCAATCTGATCCCATGACAGTGCAAGATACCACTAAGCCAATCTGATCCCATGGCAGTGCAAGATACCACTAAGCCAATCTGATCCTATGACAGTGCAAGATACCACTAAGCCAACCTGATCCCATGACAGTGCAAGATACCACTAAGCCAACCTGATCCCATGGCAGTGCAAGATACCACTAAGCCAATCTTATTCCATGACAGTGCAAGATACCACTAAGCCAATCTGATCCTATGACAGTGCAAGATACCACTAAGCCAACCTGATCCCATGGCAGTGCAAGATACCACTAAGCCAATCTTATTCCATGACAGTGCAAGATACCACTAAGCCAACCTGATCCCATGGCAGTGCAAGATACCACTAAGCCAACCTGATCCCATGGCAGTGCAAGATACCACTAAGCCAATCTGATCCCATGGCAGTGCAAGATACCATTAAGCCAATCTGATCCCATGGCAGTGCAAGATACCACTAAGCCAACCTGATCCCATGGCAGTGCAAGATACCACTAAGCCAATCTGATCCCATGGCAGTGCAAGATACCACTAAGCCAACCTGATCCCATGGCAGTGCAAGATACCACTAAGCCAATCTGATCCCATGGCAGTGCAAGATACCACTAAACCAATCTGGTCCCATGGCAGTGCAAGATACCACTAAACCAACCTGATCCCATGGCAGTGCAAGATACCACTAAGCCAATCTGATCCCATGGCAGTGCAAGATACCACTAAGCCAACCTGATCCCATGGCAGTGCAAGAAACCACTAAGCCAACCTGATCCCATGGCAGTGCAAGATACCACTAAGCCAACCTGATCCCATGGCAGTGCAAGATACCACTAAGCCAATCTGATCCCATGGCAGTGCAAGATACCACTAAGCCAACCTAATCTCCTGTCTGTAGATAACTTTGTGTTTGTATTTTCAGGGAGAGCCAATGCGGATTGTGTACAGGATGAGAGGTCTCCTTGGTGATGCTACAGAGGACATCATTGAATCTGTTGATAACAACAGCGGTATGTCAATATCAAGTCTGTATTTGGGGGAATGGAGACAGCAGTTTTTTCTGAACCCTAGCAGTGCCTTGTATTAAACACATGTATATTTTGATGCCAAGCATTTTAGGATGTAAATCACTATTTGTTTCATAAACTACATAATATTACAGCCTTTGAACAATGACTGCAGTACAATCATACACAAGTTCAAAGCTGTCTTTTCAAACTATGTTTTTGTCATAACTTGAATCGCCACACCCGTTATTTGCATGTAAGTCACATGACCTTGTTAGATGTTAAAGTGAAGACAACTGAAACCTCAGTCTTGATATCAATGTGATGTGATGTCTTAAACATTCTTTATGTTGAGAAATACTTACCTTATAGACCCTAATAAGGTGTTATTTGAAAGCTCTTATTCTCATCTATTTAATCAAATATCAAATAAACCCAGTTTTGAGTTTTGGCAGGAATTGCCTGGTTTGGGCATAGAACGTCACATTTGTGTTTTCTTTTAATCTTTTTCAAGAATATATATTATTATTTCTTCAACATGGAATTAGATTTCCGCATTTCTAATTGTTATCTTGCAATGTGTGTTTCTGATTGGCTGATTTTTCTCCTCATGAATATTCAGATGAAGAGGCTGATGATGAAGAGACTTACAAGATGGCTGCTGTTATGAGTGAATGTAAGGGACTGGAGATCATACTACACAGGTATGTAGCAGAAACAATTATAGAGTAACTGTTTTAGTTTCACAGGCTTTTCAATTCATTTTGTTGCTATTGTTTTGTAATAGAGAACAAGTATTTGGGGAACTATCTTGAGCATGTTAGAGTGCGCACCATGGTTTAATGTTTGGACTCAAACCCAGGCTGGTCAACCATTGGTTGACTACTGTGGTCGACCATTTGGAGCCAGCCTCAGGACCATGGTTTCTTCCCTGGTCCCGGTAGCCTTGTTTCATGCTAACCTGTGGAAAGCACAGAAAGGGAACCAGTAACACTATCACGATATGGCAGAAGGCATTGGTAGTGTTGAATATCATACCGATGGTTGACTAGACTTCCAAACGAGTCATTTGAGTGAGTATTTCACTGCACATGTATGTTGCTAGTCAGTGGTCAACCACGGGCTGACTAAATGTGCGCACTCGAGCTTGCTCCTTCTTAAAATAGTTGCTTGAAAGTTTTTTAATTGCTCAGTCCGTTTCCCTTGTGGCTCATTGCTTGATCTTGAAAGAAAAATGTGCATCCCTTTAAGTTGATCCCCTTACAATGCAGCTTCCCAGATTGTGTCCTAAACTGGTAAGAGATTATTAGACTACTGACTGAACAAAGATATTGACAAAATAGGGAGACCGCCAACATAAGGCTAGTTAGCTCAGTTGGTAGAGCACCGGCACTTAAACACGTATGTCACAGGTTCGAATCCCCCTCTGGGTAATATTTCTTTGTTCACCCCCAAATGTATATATAATTACCCAGTCAGTTTTCCTTGTGGTTGGCTACTTGAATTTTAAAAAAAAGCTTCTAAGAATGACTTTCTGTTTTGCCTTTTATGCAAATGGTCAGTTCTCAATTTGTAGATTGAATATGTGCTCTGAAGACGATATTTGTTTAAAATGAGTAGTACCTGAACCCGGTGTTTCCAATGCCAATTCAAACGTGTTAATTTTGTGTCATTTATGAGCTTTTTCCTTAACCTTTATATCAAATCCCTCAATTTGGATGTGTAGATGGAATCATCAGGCATTTGTGTGAGTGCTGCATTCTTGTAAATTTGCAGACTGCTTCAATTTTGCTTCACTCATCAATTGAATTTGTACCACCTTACTCAGTTCATTAGCCAGAGAACACACTGCCTGTACTTACTGTGCACTAAGTAAGGTTTCAGAATTCAGCTTGTTTTTGGTTTATTCTGATAACCCTCCAAAATATACCATGTCTTTAAGTTGTGTTGTTGAGGTGATTTGATAATTATTGTCTAATTCTTTTTACCGTGCAGGCTTGCATGTCTGACAGATCTTGTAAGAGGTCGTCAGCTATTGACTGTTCTCTTGAAGCTGCTGTGTTTCTGCACCAAGGTGAAAGTAAATCGTCAACGTTTGATTGAACCCACCATGCAAGCTGTTAATATCATGTTAGCTGTACTGAATAGGGTAGGGTGAATTTAATGGATTTTCGTATTAAAGATTAAAAATAATAATAAAACCATGCTAATATAGGGCATTACTTACAGTTTCCAAATACACTGAACAGAGTAAGAAAGAAACAAAAATTAGTCCAAATTGAACAGTCCAGATTTGAGAAGGAATTTACATAGGTCAAGAGTTTTTGCATCTTTGATGATTTGGGGCAGTTTGTTCCAAGGGATGTGAGATGAGATAGAGAATGCATGCTGGCCGTATAACCTTTTCAATGACAATGAACCGGTATGTAGGAATTAGAGCGGAGTTTTCTAGGAGATCCATATTTATAAAGTAGATCTTGTAGATATGTTGGTGCATGGCCATGAATGCAGTTATAGGTGAGCAGAACTATTTTTGATGACCTCAAGTAATTATCCTACCATGTATGATCTTGTCCTGACTGTAGGTGCTTCTTGCAGTGTCTTATAATAAATGACCTCAAGTAATTATCCTACCATGTATGATCTTGTCCTGACTGTAGGTGCTTCTTGCTGAGAATGAAGAGCCTGGATCAGGAGGTGGGACGGCAGTAACTGAGCAGCTTCTCTCCATCATGGAAGTCATCTTACAAGAAGCCAACAATGAACCATTAGATCATGGCAAACCTACAGTGATCTTATCATGTGATAAGACCCAGCTAGTTGTGCTACTGGTTCGCATTGATAGTCCCTTTGTGCGATCCCACTCTACAGTCTTACAAGGTCTGATGAGGATTATTCCGTTCTTGTCCTTTGGTGATAAGGACAAGATGACCACGTTGGTGCTCCACTTTGAGCCATATCTGGACTTTGACAAGTAAGATTAACAAATAGTGTAGGGCTTCAACAATTTGTTCATTAGCTATTTATATTGTTCCAATAATGATAACAAAGGACATCCAAAGCACCCCATCCTGTATGCCTGAAAAAACTGCAAAACAAGAAAATAAAAAAATGTTGTAAATGTAGTAGTGGGGTGGGGAATTGCCAGATTGAGAAAACCTAGATAGATAAACTCAAGGGACTCTGGCCTTGGATGGGGTGTGAGCCAGGGTCCTTAGAAGTGATAATGCCAACCTGATCCCAAATAACTTGACGTTTTGTTTGATTTGAAAGAGTTTCATCTTAACTTGCTCAGAATTTTACATGAATAACAACTGAACACCCACACCTACCGGGCCTGAAGCAAAGTAGGCTGGTTTAGCTTCATATTACTTAAATCATCCAATTCAAACAATTGGCTGTTGTTGGACTTCATTGGTGCACTGCAGTAGGGTTAATAAGGAAAAACAAACATTCTTGTCACTGATACCGGTGACAAATTTAAGGCTTTCTGTTATTGTTTTAATAAATTTGTTTCAGATTTGACAGTGATCACACACAAGATGAGGAAATCCACTTGGAGTGCTTCTGTGCTATAGCTGCAGGAATAGAGGTAAATAAGAACTTTTATCTTAATGTTCAAGCACACAGATCAACAGCATGCTTAAGACGTACCTTCATTGACCGTCATCAGAACAGTGCAGTAGGTTGAGGCTTGATTGGAAATACTTCAAGTGAGATTAAAACCTTAAGAAAATTGAAATGGAACAATTCTGCTTTGTGTCATTATTTTCTTTGTTTGTAAGATTGCTGAAGGATGCCTTCATTATCCCCTGTGCGCTCATGCAGTGCATACAAATATGGGTGTGTCTGCATTCCAATTGCAACAAGGTCAAAGGCCGAGTTGCATATGGGATGCATACCTGCCAACTGTTTAGATTTAATTGGAATTGTCCAGATTTTTGAGATTACAGGCCGCAAAAAATCAGAAAGTTCCTATTTCTGACAAAAGACGACAGTGAACAAGATCAAAAAGTTCTGGCAAAAGGGGGTGCCATTTGCTTGCGACAGTAGAGATTTTCTTATGGGATGCAGTGATTTGTGTACATTGTTTTAAATACATACATCATTTGTATGTGTACATGTAATGAGCTTTACTTGCACAACTTCTTGCGTCACTATCTGTGGTCTCGTAAAACTGGTGTTCTGTTTCTGAGGTTTCAGTGTTGGCAGGTATGGGGATGCCGAATTTTTTAAAAAAATCATGTAATTCACTAATGCTTGTGGTATAACCAATAGTGTCATGCAACACAACACACATGTGTGAAACTGTAACAGTGTCTGATATATAGCTATCCCATATGTACACACCAAGCTGTGTTCACTGAGATATTACCGGCTTGCATGGAGCTGCTTTTGAGGCAGATCTGATGTTAAGACAAGATTTGGTTACAGCGTTTTTGCACTTTCGAGATGATGTTTCATTATTTTGTTATTATATTCCTAGAATAACTCCAATGGGAATGAGTTAAAAGATCTGATAATCAAGGAAGGTATCGTGGAGAAGGCTGTCAGCTACATCACAAGAAATCTACCTCAGGCATCAAAGTAAGCTATCTTTAATCTTCTATTGAATGCAGCTAAAGACTGAATACTAAGCACTACTGAGAAATAACCCAGAAGACTTATCGTGGAAGAGTAGGGGTTAACCCAGTGTTTCTGGTTCATAGCAAGCACCCTTGTTTACAGGTTTCCTCAGGCTTGCGAGCTAAAGTGATTAAGTTCACTTATGAGGCATTCTTGGTTTCATTACCAGAAATATATAATAATAATAATTTTTTCTTTCAAACCTCAGCTAAACCTTTCTGAATCAATATATGGTACTAAATTTAATATTGGCCATGCAGCAGCTTCTGGTAAGCCATGCTGCATCTTGGTTTCATTACCAGAAAGATATAATAATAACACAAATAACGAATGCGCAATGCACAGTAACTCACTGGGAATTAGACTTCCAAAATGGCGCTACAAGGATTTATTGTAGTTGATGACATCATGTGAATTGAGTGAATAGAAGGAGTTGGACGAACCAAACACCTCTGCTTGGTACATTTCTATTGTTATAACTCTACTCATGTTAATGTTCTTGTTATTAATAGTCTTGAGTCTCCACCATGGAAGGAATTCTTAGCCAAGGCATGTCTACCGTATGTCTTGAGGCTACTTACTGGATTGTGCACTGGACACCCTGCTACACAGGTACTGCAGAAACTCATGTCTATGTGTCTCAAAAATGAGTCATTGTTTCTCTACTAAGTTAAACTAATTTTCTTGTTTTTAAACAGACTTTTAAAGGGATTGTATACGTTTGGTAATTGGAACCCACCGTTTGTTTCAATCCTAGATAATTGTAGATATATGCCAAAAAAATAACCTGTGAAAATTTCATTTCAAAAGGTGGTAGCATTTTTGAGATATTGCCGAAAATCTGGAGCGGTAATGTCAACGCAGGAAGAATAATCTGCAATTGGAATGGACAATCTGAGAAACGTTACTGTTGGTAGCTTCTCAAATTCAAAATTTTAGGAGATAAAAAGTGATTTTTTTTTTTCGTAACCGTAGTACTTCTAAGTGAAAGGTTTCTCAAAATGCATTCTACTATCCAAAGCTGCTATACTTCTTACCAAGTAAGTTTTTATTGCCATTAATTTTCAGAGTTATTACCAAACGTATACAGACCCTTTAAACCCTGATCTGTTGATGGGTTATATATATAAAACTGAATACTATGGGGCAACCAGCAGTACTCATCAACATCATCAGGTCAGCTACAGCTTGTGTTCTCTCTCTCTCTCTCTCTCTCTCAGAGTGTGTTATTAGGCAGTCCCCATCAGCATTGCATATAATCATCTTCTTCATTGTGGAATTTATTTTGTTTTGTTTTCAGATGTTAGTTGGTGCTGAATGTATCCTTGCTATCCATCGTATGGAACAGATCTCTAGTGAAGAAGGCATTGGGTCATTATCAGAGAACCTGATGGAGTCACTTAAACCTAACCCTGAGGTAGCCAAAAAGGTAAGATATCAGAAACAATCGAGCCCTCCCTCACACTTACCCGCTCCCCATAAAAGAAAAATGAATGGTTGTGTACCTACACCCTGATTGGTCTAGGGGAAAGGGCTAAAAATCTTGTGGAGTCATTGATACATTACCCTTAGGTTGTACTCCTTCCCCTTCCAAATAGATATGGTAACCTCTTCCTCCACCAATGCCCCACTCAAATCAGGTATGTGATTTCTCAGGATTTTTCCTGATTTCAGGAATTTCTCAAAATCTCACTGAGCCTCCAATTGTTCTTGATAGAAGTATAAGCAGTCACCACAGTGAGAAAGAAGTAGTCCACATTGTGTCCCAACCTGTAATGTTGTATTTCTGGTGATGCACAGAGTCTGTAAACCTTCTGAATGGTAACATCTGGGAGGTTCTTTGTCTAGTATAAGGGGGAACCCAGGCCCCAGGCCATTTTCAGGAATGTTCACACTCATCAAATCTCATCCCTGTCAAATGAGTATGTCACCTCACCCACGTTGGAGCATTAATAAGGTCATTAGGTCACTGTCTGAGAGCTTCATTCGAGTTGTGTAAACTTCAGCTTTGGGTATCTCAAAAGTAACGAAATCGGAAAGATGCTCTTCTTGTGTTAAATATCTTTGCAAACTACAAAATAACTTAGTTTGACTTCCCTCCTTATGTTAATTTGTAGATTGATAAAGTGAGAGCCCAGACCAAGGCAGAGAAGAAACGTCTTGCTATGGCAATGAGACAAAAGCAACTAGGAGCTCTTGGGATGTCAGTAAGTGCACACAGGAATTCAAATCAATGTGGTGTTATGTGATGATGGGATGTCAGTAAGTACATACAGGAATCCAAATTAATGTGTTGTAAAGGGTTATCAAACAAGCGTTACTGTCCAACACTTGAGTGGTACAAGATTATGATTTTGTTTTGTTTGTTTTAACCAATAGACTAATGAGAAGGGGCAGGTGACTGCAGAGCGCT
>JAJGQC010000251.1:0-25000 GCA_021014325.1 Plazaster borealis
ATTGACTAGCGTGCATTCGATCAGCATGAGTTAGTAGAAGTATTGTTAACTATGGTCCTTGATAGAAATTGCTTCTAATTTAAGGTATATATTTTGGTCCTGAAATCTGAGACATTTTCTCAGTTCTATGTTTCATGTGCAAATGTACATACGCAGTATACCCATCCATTGGACTGCAATAATATACACATGGAATGATTCCTACATAAACTCACCAGTTCCAAAACGCTTTTCTTTTTTGCTGTAAAATTCTGAGTATGACGAGAACACGACAGGACAAATGGGCACCTGAGAAGTCAATGAACAATTCAAAAAAACAAAAATCCAATTTAAAGGTACACTATATGATTGGTGATAAAAATAATATTTACACTTCATCTGAAATCTTACTGTTCATGAACTCGGAATATCTGTATTGTTTGTTTGTCTGTTTGTTTGTTTGTTTAGATGATCTTCACGTCAAGGGAACTCGGCAATCTCCCACAAGGGGATATAAACGCCAAGCTGGCAACAGCCAATCTCTCTCAAATAAACATTGGTTTAACGTCTATAATTATGAATTGCACAAATCAGGAAATTGTGATTCAGTAACTAGACGACAATACTTATTCTAGTCATTGTGAAATCAGCGGTAGGATTCCAACCCACAACCTTGTGATTGCAAGTCTGCAGTTTGCAAAGTTTGTTCATCTGTATTACTGCGATGTGTGAAAGAAATTGCCCCAAAACCCTATTCTTTCTGTGATTCTTATTTCAATTTGCCAATTTAAACTTATGAATCCATGCATTTACACAAAACTTGAATTTGTGCTGCTTTTCTATAAACTCAACCACCTAGTTTGGTTGTACACGTGTCTAATAAATACTACAAGATATGACTGAACATACACTACGTACACTTCCAAAAACCAGTATGATGTTATATACATCGTAAATCTATGCACAAAATGCATGAGGAAAGAATGTTAGAACTAAATGTACATGAACAGTAGGTCACCAGACTTAACCCAATTATAATCATAACAGATAATAGGCAGTTTTTACATAGCGCTTTATCACACCCAATGGGGCAAACCCTGTTCTCTTACCTATAAGTGAACTAGGTTATTGTATGCATTACACAATACAATGGACACTTAACATCCCATCCGAAGGACAAAACAATTGTGGTGACGTGTCCTGCATCAAGACTGGACGAACTCAAACTCTGACAATAGCAGCTTGACTCCAATGCACTGGACCTGCTTGGCCACAACAGTCTAATTATAAAATTAAAGTAATTTAACACAGAAAGTTTGTATCTCCAATTCTTCTTACCTGAGCTGAAATTGCCAGGTGAAAGGCACCTTTCTTGAATGGTAATAATCCAGCATCATGGTTTCTTGTTCCTTCAGGAAATACCCAAATTTTCAGCTGAAAAAAAACACACCAAACCATCAAATAAAGCAGTTAATTTCAGTTAAGTTTTGAGCAAAACAGTGTAGACTGAAAAGTACAGGGGTAGATCCAGGAAGAGACAGAGAGAGTAACCTAGTGCAGGTAGTGAGTTGACCATAGAGTCTGAAGAGTGCAAACAGATTCAGACAAGCAACTTTGTCAAATTTTGCAAAAAATTGAGGAAATGTCCCACCTCAAAGTGATTTTCAGTTTTCTATTTCTCCGGACGGCCACTTCAAGGTGAGGGCTACACTTAACTGATTTGGGCTGTCCAACCAAATCACCTTTCACCAGGGGCATGTTGCCACCTACTCCTGGAGCTGAAACAGGGTTACCCCCTTTACAGTCCGTAAGGATGTAGGCATGGGTATCATCCACTAGGACCCTGGCTGGTAAAGCAGAATGCACTACCGTCCCAACTCTTTCTGAAGCAATTATGATTAAGTGCCTTAGCTCAAGGGCACAAGTGTCATGACCGGGATTCGAACCCACACTCTGCTGCTGACAACACCAGAGCTTGGGTCCAGTGAGTTAGAATGCTCGGCCACGACACGCCACTATTATTATGGCACTACTATTAAACAAAAAGAGGAAATCAGTTCACAGTTGAATAGTTGCATGCCTGAATATATTGCTCTGTGATGACTAGCTTGTTGTGATGGTAAATTGACAAATAATCCAGAGTTTGTAAACAAACATCATCCTTTTCAAATTCACACCAACTGTTAGTCGCTGGCATTGGAAAATCTGGGATTTGTTTGTATGAAGTTTTTAATTTGACAATTCATAGATAAAAAATGATCATTGTAAGATCCTAATTTCTTTAAATATTTTCTTTTACTTCCCAACACCCTCCTATGATTGTGTGGGTTAAATTCCCTTTGGGGTTTGCCACCCACATCTAAAACTGAAATGTCTTCAACATCTTCAGGTATCTTCAGGCCAAAAAAATACAGTGCAAGACACTTTTGAGGGTTCCTTGGGATGGTTACCAGAAAGATTTAATAAATTAAATAAATTAAAAATCTTGTTCACTTTGTCTTGTCAGACAATTTCAATTTCATTGTCAATGCTGCACCAAAACATGTACCATTGCACATTTTTTTTGAGCACCTTTACAATGACATTTTGTAGGCTATTTTGATCAAATGCTTCTTCAAACCGTACCATTTTTCTCAAAAAGTTTTAAAACAACAGCTGCAGCAGAAGTAGGCCTATTGCTTTTTCAGTGATGTTCTGATTCTAAGCCGAAAATCCATATTGTGCACTAAGCCAAATATGTTAAGTGTTTTGTGTAAAAAATAAATGTACAATGTAGGCCTATACTACATGTAGGCATGTATGTCGTTGTACTGGTTTCTGTATAGCTTTATCATCTACCTGTTCAAAATGAACACACTCAATAAATTGATGCAAATGGATCATGACAGATGGCATACTACGCAGACAGACATCTGGATTTCGAGCCTTCTTGTAACCTTTCTGAATCCACCTTAACACTGTTTAATAGCATGAAGCCTCAACGAACTGCATGACTACACTGGTAAGAATGAACCAGACAGCATAAGGCCTTTTCACATTACGAAAAATCTGTGTTGGACATTGCTCAATCTATGTCGAAACCAACCCTACTCAGGAGGTGGGTTGAGGGTTTCTGACCCAAGTAGAGAATTAGAACCTACAAGATGTGTAGCAAAAATCTAATTATGCGTTGGGAAGTAAGAAAGCAGATCAAATTTGAACCGTGTTGAAATTTTATGATGTAAACTAAACACAGAACCGTGTAACTTTTGGCATGGATCAGTGCTTGATAGTATGAAAAGGCATCGTAGATTGATTTCCACGCAGAGATTAGTTTTCTACTTACATTCTGGTCTCTGAGAATTTTGACTGTTCCTTCAATGGTCCCTTTAGCACTGTCTGGGTTAAGTCTGTCAATAAATATTGCCCCTGTCAGCCAAGCCACCCATCCATAAAATGGAACCATCCGAAGTTCTTTCTTTGCCAGGGGTACACATCTTTCAGGCCAGACACCATTCATGTACATTCCTGTAGAATTAAGTCAACACAAAGTCATTCAGTTTTCTGTGAACAAGATTACTCTAACCAAAGCGCAAGTAACTTCCATGACATTTTGAAAAAAAGATTGAATCTGAATCAAACAGTAGTAAAGTATACATCAATTCATGCCTAAATATTTTTAACAAGTTTTGCCATACCACTCATCCAGGTAATGAGATAATTTATCTTGCCGTGTGGATTTACTAAAACTCAGATGTCAACTTGCCCTGAATCCCTAATAACATTACCAAGACAAAAAAACTGAACCAAAGAAATCGACTTATCATTATAAATAATTTATCTCTGACAACTTACTGAAACTGACATGTAAGCAGGTGATGGTAAGTCACCATCTTAAGCCTCAGTCCTAAGGGGCCTTGTTTGGTGTGATCAATTATCCTGATAAGTCAACTTCTTGGGTTCATTCAACAAGTGGCCAGAAAATTATCAGGACAAGTCGACTTACATGTATTTGATAAGGAACCATTTACTCACACACCCATATAATAATAATAATAATAATTAAGTTCTTATATATAGCGCTTTATACTCCCGATGGGTGTCTCAAAGCGCTCAGTATTTTTCCTACAAGGTAAGTGGAGTTATGTGTTGAAGTATGAGACCTATTCCTTTGCACAGCACCATGTAATGGTTTACAAGGTGCTGTGGCACAATATGCAGCCAATCAAACCAGGAACACCGGGGCGAACCCCTTCTCTTTACGGTAAGTGCACTGGGTTCTTTTACGTGCATTACACAACACACGGGACCTACGGCTTAATGTCCCATCCGAAGGACGAAGCATACTGGTTAAGTGTCTTGCTTAATTAAGGACACAAGTGTCACAACTGGGATTCGAACCCACACTCTGCTGATCAGAAACACCAGAGCTTGAGTTCTGTGTTCTTATCCGCTCGGCCACGACACGCACAGCCAAGCAACATAAGACACATTTTATGCTTATCATTTTGAAAAGGGTTTGGAAAAAGAACAGTGTCAGTTTTATTTCAATCTAAAAGCAAATTTATTACAAAGTATGAAAATACCAGTACCAAGGGTCAAGAAAGAAAAAAGAATTATTTATGAAATAATTTCACAGTGAGAAAATAGCATGAGAAGACCTCCCCTTCCCCCACCCATAAAAAACCCCAAAACAACAACAACACCATTTTAAGCTAAATATAACCTTGCCGAAATTGATATAAAGAATACATACAGTATGTTCATCATGCACAAAATCCCAACATAAACCCTTTTAGTTGTTTTTGACTAAAACCAGACAACCTTATTTGATGAAATTTTCACAGGTTGGTTCTGATCCTTGCTCTATGCATAGAGAAAGGAGGGGTTGGATGTGTGCGTTTATCTTGAAAAGAAGAAGATGGAATTAATTTACTATTCTGAAAAACAATGACCTAAGTTAACAAAATTCCTACTTGTTCCTTTAAACAATAGAACCACCTGGAAGGCTTTACTGAACAATGCAGCGGATGTATTGTCTAGATAAAAGTATATTCAACAGATGTCATCAGTGTATTTTAAGAGAACCTTATGGATTGTACCAGGTTGACCTTGATGAGGTAGGATTTACAGGAAAACACAAGCTTTGCAGACCACCATGGGGTCATGGACAACACACACTAACTAATGAGGTAATATTTTCTTTATTTTGGTTGTGTTTTACCTCAGTATAGGATAGGAATGTGCAGTACATGTACATACCATTGTAAAGGAATCTTTGGTGACTATTGGCCCATAGAGCAAGGACAATTAACATTCAAATTTGCAGTAAAACAACTGGATTGTTTTATTACTTGTTACCAACAGTCCACACCTTACTGTTTTTCTCCTTTTAATTGTCAACATACATGTAATTCTGAGTTTGAGACCTACCACTTCAATCCCACTGTATTTCTAAAACACTAAGTTCTTACGCGTTGGGCTGTCAGCAAAATAGGGTCGCCTCTTTCAGTCAATACTATTTGTACTGACCACTGCAACATAACGAAGCGCATAGGGACTTAGCAGTGATATGTGCTATACATAAATACAGGGACTGTATTATTCTTCTTCTTGACCCAATTCACTTGCTTATGTCATGATCAATTATCCCAATTGACCATATTTTTGACCGCAAGGGGGCGCTTTCATCGGGGAATTGTCTTGCATCACAATTACAGTTTCATCCTATTTTAATTGCCTGTATGTAGTTTGTTTGCATCAATGACGAAATATATAAACCTATTAATAACAATAATTTTTAAAAAAACAGTTTGTTTTGGGGCCTACTTGTTTTGCATCACGTGAATTCGGTTGACATACGCCCTCACGTGGTCAAAAATACGGCGAATTTGGGTGTCACGTTCCCAGTGTGTTACAATGCACAATGCATTTTAGACAACAGGTGGCCATTATGTCAAGGTTATACAGCATGTAGACCGGTCCCCTGTCTGTATCCGCAAGGCAAGGATAAAGACAGGCACTGGTTTTACAGACCCAATGATTTCATTGGATACAATGATTTCATTGGATAAACAGGCAGTGACGTAAGCTTTCCATATCTGTGTTATGATTGGTCCGCTACGAACTGACATGTTTGTCAGCTACACCATCAGCAGGAACTTTTTGATCACTGCTGCTGCGGGTGTGTACATAATGTTTGTATGTTATTTTGTTTATATAATGCATATGTACAAGTGTGGGTGACTATGAATATCTGCCGTGTGAATGGATGAGGTCAAAGGTGCCTCCGCCCGGCACTCAAGACCGGTATCTGGCGTTATTCACGAGCCTCAAAGTGTGACGTCAGATGTTCGGGTCTATACAGCATGTCAGTGTTACAAATGAGTTTTGATACACTGTGTAGACACAATGTCCATTTAGTACAGTAATTATGTACGACCACTATTTGCATTTATGCACATGAAAATGAAAAAAAATTCTGTGTATAAACATAAAAAAGGTATTTATATTGATATTATTGTACAAACACAAAAGTATTGCACTAATCAAACAAGTGTTTGTTTCTCTTCTAACAACAAGGTTATTGGGCTTTATTCTTCCTCTCTATGGTTTTACCCCTGGAGCCTTATATTGAGAGAGTTGCGACAACTTGCGGTCAGAAGCCATTTTGTGTCAAAAAAAAACGCATGGTGAATACAGGGTCCCAGACTAGTCTGCCCATTGGGTTGTGCTGCATTTTGGAATGAAAATGGCGTCCAGCAACCACATGACCGAAGAAAACGGGTCCCTATGTCGCAACTCTCTCAATACAAAGGTCTGGTTTTACCCAAGGTCAAGTTTCAAGGTTAGCTTTCTAGAACACTTCAAGATTCTGCTTGAAACCCTTTAGTTTTATGGCCAGAACATGGAGGTTAAAACACAACGAAAGTAAATGAAAATGTGTCCACTGGCCAGCTTGAGTGAGTGGCTGGAATGACAAGATGAATTGAAAAAATGGACACCTGCCCAATTTTTTATTTTTATTTTTTATCAATAAACCAATTAATAAAAAATAAAAAAATAAAAATTGGGCAGGTGTCCATTTTATCCAGATGGCTTGATGTAATAGGTTTGACTACAGTATTGTAAGATTAAAAAATCAACCATTTATGATAATTACCGAATAAGTCCAGTGAGGATTGGTGGTTAGCAACCACTATACAGGGTTTATCATGCCTTAGGTTCTCTGAACCACGTATCTCAGCTCGGATGCCGAATAACTTAGATGTGTACGACAAAATCCAACAAATTAACCTGCGTGAAATATATAAACGGATAAACAATTTAGCAAAAACATGAAAATGATCACTACTTGATTATTTGATCAGATAATAAACATTACTGACAATTGCTGGCTGATTGTAACATAATGTTTTTCTTCATCATTAAAATTTGACACAACTTGAATTCTTATGACCGAATGCCTTTAATTTAGCAATAAATGTAACTACATGTATTTCTGCATTCATAATGGTATTTTTTAACCAAAATTCTGACCTCCTATCATAGAAGGGTCCTTGTTTAATGCAGGGATTTCTTTTAAGACCTGAAGTTTCTCAGGTTTTATTTCTGGTCCTCTCCACAACCATCACAACATATCTTGGAACAACAGTTCTAGCGAGATAAATTCCTGTACTTTCTTTATATTCAACAAACTGCTTGAAAAAACTTCAATTTTTGTTCAGTTTTCAACTTAAGTTGTTCTTGCCTTTTGTGTCAACATACACACATACAGCCCATTGAAAAAACAAGAGAATTGGATGGAGTGTAAGCCTGAATCAATATGTTTTTTATATTAATTATTTGGATAATATTAATTTAAAAATCATACTTTTTAATGACGTGTCTTCAGACATTTTTGGGCCAGCGTAACATTATAGATACAGATTCAGATACAGAACTGGCTCTTTCTATAATAAAAGACAAGACTTTACCTTTTGGGGCTTTTTTAGGTAGCCTAATCTTTAATTTGGATTTTGGTGGTTTGCAATAAATATATCATTCATTATCAATCTTTCTGATTTCATTTTTCAGTCTGGTCTCACACACAAACATGAAAAAACTCTAGTCTTTACTCTTAGTCTTACCCGACCCCTGGGGTAAACTTTTAGATCAACAGTGTATGACTTTGTTTTGGGGCAACTTCATTTGAGGGCGACTCTGTAAGGGGGGCAAGCTTGCTGTGGGACGACTTTGTACTGTAGTCGGCGACTTTGCTAGATGATGGGATCGGGACGAGACGATCAGTATTCGAACAAACAATGATTGACAAAATAACTCACTTGGCATTCTCTGGATCTCGCCATCTATGCAACCCCAATACAATTGTGAGTAGTGATCCAATCATAAGGATGGTGTAAAATAACCACATCTTAGCGTAGTATTTAAAGGTTCCGCTTAGTTCATAGAGAAGCGGCAAAAGTACTAAAACTGAAATAATAAAAACTTGCACCACATCCAGCTCCATTTTTGAACAACGTTGTATAGGTTGTAACTGGTATTCTGCATGTATGCACCAGGCTATTTCTCTTAGCGTTGGGTTACCAGCAGAAGTACAATATGGTCTAGTACCCGCCCTCTTTTTCCGTGATTTCCGATTCCGAGCAGCGTGTTGAATGGAAGCTTGTCAAGGGGGACCGACACGCTCTGCACGGTAGATTATCAGAGGAATGTTTTGGTAGGTAACTAGAGTTGCTAAACGCTGTTTGTACAACATCAATTCATCAGTAAGTATTGTGAATGTATGTTTGGTATTAAAATGAAAAGCCAAAATGATGTTGAGATGGCATCCAAGATTTTCGTGTCAACCTTTGATGAAACGGTGAATGTACAGGTGGGTGAGATGCTTTATTTATTTTCAAAATGCTTGTCCGCACTTTGTGTCTTGTCTCTTCTTGTGTCAAGTAGTATCTAAATATTTGTAGCAGGTTAAAAGACAGTTACAATTTACAAGAGTAAAACTGTAGCACTAATGCTAGTGGCATGGAAAACTAAGCATGATGGGTTTGTTTGCAACATTTATTCAACAAGCTGACAAGTTGTTGAGTTTTTTAATCTGACACTTGACACTGACAGTGGACACAGCGTGACAGACAGTTTACTTGGTAATTTAGGACTTTGAACCATGACACCGGATGGGGATGGGATGAGTAACCACTGTTGAATATGATGATTGAGTGTGGGGAAAGATGTAGCAAAAGTATTTTCAAGGGTTGAAAAAGATGCCAAATCTAACTGCCACTTTTTTACTTTTTTACTAATATTTAAATAAAATACAGTTTTTGTTTTTTTAATTTGTGAAAAGTTGGGTGTCAGATTCGGTATATTTCCCCCTGGCTGTTGACTGGAAATGTTGTATAATTTCCCCAGATGTTTGATGTTTATAACGTAATTTAATATTTTGTTGATTAATAAAACTTGGGTATACTATAATCTTGGCCATCTCTACGAACCCAGTACATTAAATGTTAAAATGAATATATTTGTAATGTATATAATTGTAGGCCTTTTTTTGTCTTATTTGACTCAATTTAGATTCCAGTTCAAGCAGAAGCAATGCTGGCCGAAGATTTCATCCTAATAGTTGGAGAAGGATTAGGTAAGATGAAAAAGTGCTCCTACATGTCTGTTTAAGTCGATCTATGATTGACTGTCAAATAGTCCTCCCCATGAAATATGCAAGTTACATTCACGCATGCGTACAGACACTATTGGCACTAGGAAGACACACGCCACCATCAGGCCTATGTAGAAAGTGTTACGTGTTACCGTTAGTGTGCATAATGTGATGTGCACTTTACATATTTCATGGGAAGGGTCTATTGTTATTGCCTATCTTTTTCACCTGACAAAGTTGGACTGTGTGCCTTTTCTTTTCGTTGTAAGTGATGGAGGAGACCATGAAAGAACACAAGGAGTTTGAACAAGCAAAGGTTCAAAATGTCAAAGTTCTGGCACTGCAGTTGTCAAAGGCAAAGTGACCCAGACCATACACAATGTCAATAATGTCAAAGGTAGTCATACACCCTTTTATATAGTGTTTGGGATTTGGGAGTGATTCTCTAACTGAGGAACAGAAAAACCATCGCAATCAGGGCCCAATTTCATGGCAGTGCTTACCAAATAACTCTGCGCTTACGCGCATTGTAACGTGTGTATTTCTATGGGACGCAGCTGGGCGTAAGCGCAGAATTCCGCGGTAAGCAGAGCCATGAAATTGGGCCCAGGTTGGAACTGAAAACCCTTGCAATTAGGTTGGAACTGAAAACCCTCACAATCAGGTTGGAACTGAAACCCATCGCAATTAGGTTGGAACTGAAAACCCTCACAATCAGGTTGGAACTGAAACCCATCGCAATCAGGTTGGAACTGAAAACCCTCACAATCAGGTTGGAACTGAAAACCGGTTCCCAATCCCAATACAAGGCTCTGGTTCGAAGCGGGATTCAAACTGGGGTCCACTGACACGACTGAGGTGAACGGCAGGGGAAGAAAAACCTAAGCTAAATTAAAGGCCCATCATTGCAGATATAGCCATAAAAGTTTTGCTATCATTTGAAAGTTCTTTTTAATTTGTACATAATTGATATAATATTGCTACTATCCTTTCAGGTTTACAGCGAAGCAGTGTTAAACTCTTTGGGCTCTTTCAAGGATTGCTACACCCAACCAAAAAGTTCAAAAGTATTGATCTGGTACCAAGGGATGTTAATGGTAAAAAAGATGTTATCTTTATTGATAATTTTCTCAAACACCTATCAATTATCATTCCATTACACAGTATCCCTGAGTGAACAAATTGCTTGATATTAACTTGGAACAGGATAGGCCTGATTCATCATGGATGCAATCGCCTCCAATCATTGCCTTAGTGCCCCTTGATATTGTTCCAGTACACAGTTTTATTTCCCTCATAGAGGTGCCCTTTGCTTAAGGAAAAACTGCCTTGCCCTTACAAGAATGAAGTATCAGGCCAGCATGGCATAATGCCAGGGCTCCACTTTTACACTGGACCGCTAGCCTGGGGCCAGTGATTTTAGTGTTGGGCAAGTAAACTCACTCCCAGACAAGTCCGGCGCTCTTGTGATTTTCATTTGAATAATAATACCTCACTGTTTAATATCTTTAACAAAAAGAAATGATGTTCAAATGTTGACTTTTGAGTCTGCTAAAACTCTTTCAATTCTGTTGAGTATCAAAATATAGGCCAACTTACCAACAAGACAAGTGAAATCAATCCTCTCTTAGTGCTTTTTCAAATAAAAAAAGGCTTTCATGTTAAACTTTGTAGCTAAAGTATTTGGTCTTGTAAATTAAATTCTGGTCTGGTCAACAATTTGAGCTACAAGCCCTGTGGTCTTGTGGAATTCTACCCTACATTCGAGCCCTGAATGTAGTCAACTTCCAATGTTACAAGAAAAAAACATAAACCTGTGAGGTCAACAAATATATAAACATTGTTTTTAGTGCTACTTTAATTGCCTATATACGTCACCAATATAATAAAAAAAAACATTTTTGTCTTCCAAACAATGACAGCATTATGTTAATTGTGATTTTGTGCTTCTTTATTCAGAATTGACATTTCAGAAATGGTGCTTTGATGTAAGTAAAGAGAGTAAGCTATTAGCAGACCCAGTGGCAGCCAAACTAGTGTATGCTCAATGCAAGGCCTACATTACCCAAGGTAGATAATGTTCAAACACCCAGAATCTTTTCATATAGACCTTGTGCAAATGATGTTACTAGAGTAGAGTGCTCTCTCATTAAAGTCAAGAGGCAGTTGCCCATTTGCTCATCCTGTGCACCACTTGTACAAAGCTGGGGGTATTTTACCCCTTAGATGACAGGCTGACATCTATGCATAAGGTCAATTGTGTAACCAGGGGTGGGGGGGGGGCTGGGTTCCCCCGCTCAAAACCCTTCCCCCCCCCCCCCCCATTTTTTTTTTACGAAATAGGAAAATTGAAAAAATGCTTAAATGAATGGTTTGATACATTAAATAGCCCCTCCCCCAATTTAAATATTTCAGTTGGTTCATTAGAATACTGCAAAACTAAGTTATTTGTTAATAATACTGTATAAGTAGATCAGATAATACTCAGTTTATGATGATTATTATTTTCTTGGCAGGTCTACTGAAACCTTCAGAAGAAGTAGCCACTAAACTAGAGGGTAAGTTGGAGTGCAACAAAGTACCTTATATTCTCATGAACTAATAATAGGGTAATTGTTGATAAGTGAGTTGAATCCCCCCGCAGAGAAACCTTACCCCCAAAAAACAAAATATTACAAAAATTGAAAAAATTCACAAATGAATGGTTTGATACAATAAATAGCCCCTCCCACATTTTAAATATTTCAGTTGGTGCATTAGAATACTGCAAAACTAAGTTATTTGTTAATAATACTGTAGAAGTAGATCAGATAATACTCAGTTTATGATGATTATTATTTTCTTGGCAGGTCTACTGAAACCTTCAGAAGAAGTAGCCACTAAACTAGAGGGTAAGTTGGAGTGCAACAAAGTACCTTATATTCTCATGAACTAATAATAGGGTAATTGTTGATAAGTGGGTTGAATCCCCCTGCAGAGAAACCTTGCCCCAAAACAAAATATTAAACAATTTGACAAAAATTCACAAATGAATGGTTTGATACATTAAATAGCCCCTGCCCCATTTTAGATATTCCAGTTGGTGCATTAGAATACTACAAAACTAAGTTATTTGTTAATAATACTGTATAAGTGATTATGATGGAGTCAATTGTCGATCTCAATGGATGGGTGCTCATGACAACTTGTGTCTTCATAATTGGTGTGTCTTCTCACGAGAAAGGAGACCTATTCTGGATACACAGACCCTGTTGCAGGTGCTGCAGGGAAATCCAGTGCTTGAGCTGGTACCGGTTCCGGCTTTTCTGCTCACCCTCCTTTCTGTTAGTTGTCTAACTCAGTTGGCTTCAAATGACTCAATGCCCTCATGACATGTGTGGTGCCACTGTATAAGTAGATCAGATAATAACTCAGTTTATGATTAATTTGTTCTATCTTGGCAGGTCTACTGAAACCTTCAGAAGAAGTAGCCTCTAAACTAGAGGGTAAGTTGGAGTGCAACACTGTACCTTATATTCTCATGAACTAATAATAGGGTAATTGTTGATAAGTGGGTTGGAATATAGGCCTGTTTAGTCACAGCATTATTTGAGCTGCCTGGGCAGCCCCACTGGGCAGCCATCGCTGAGGTCAAATAATGGAAACGTGCAAGCGCGTATACGCCTTGCACAACTCTCAGCCAATGATAGGTCTTCCTTTGACCTCACTGAGGGCGCTGTTTGAGCTTGTGCTGTCTCATGCAAGGGGTCTATTTGACTAATGTACTCCAAGTTCTGATGGTTGGTCTAAATAAAAGTTGTTCAACCACCACAACCCAATTTTTGTTACTACTGTAAGCGAAAAATCGGCACATAGAAACAGACAAATCTGTGCTTATTGTAAACATGTCTCACAGGTTAGAGAGGAATTCTTTATAGTATGCATGCGTACATTACGCTACTAATCATTCTTTGCTTACACAGCTAGCATAGATATTTGGCGCTTAGTCTGTAATGGTGACTGTAAGTGCAGAATTCCACAGTAAGCAGAGCCATGATATTGGGAACAGCTCTGTTCAGAATATATAAGAGGTATAATTGTATAGTTATTTACCATAATCCTTTAGTTTCTAGATTGTATTCCCACCATGTAAAATTTCAAATCCTATGCATAGTTTGTCTCGCTATGCATTACTGAGAGACCATCAAATCAGCGTGTCATGGCTGAGCGGTTAAGAGCACCGTACAAGCTCTGGTGTTTCTGATCAGCAGAGTGTGGGTTCGTATCCCGGTCGTGGCACTTGTGTCCTTGAGCAAGTTACTTTACCATATTAATTGCTATGTCCTTCGGATGGGACATTAAGCCGTGTACATGTACAAGGATTGGTAGTGCACGTAAAAGAACCCAGAACACTTATCGTGGAAGAGTAGGGGTTAACCCCGGTGTTTGTGGTTTTAATAGCAAGCACCCTTGTTTAAAGGTTTCCTCAGGCTTGCGAGTTACAGTGATGAAGTTCACTTATGAGGCATCCTTGGTTTCATTACCAGAAATGTATAATAATAATAATAATAATTATTATTACAAATTTAGCATTAGGATAAGTAATGGAGAGATCAAGTGACTATTAACGATAGATTATTATTGTTATCATGGTTACAGAAAGTATTGATCCATCTGGAATAGTTAAGTATATCACACTTAGCCAAAGCATCGATGGCTACAGCAATATCCATCTCCCTGATTGCAAACTCCATGAGATGTTCAGCCTCTTACCTGATGTTGCACCAAGGAGCAACATCAGCCTGAGCCTCCTGTATAGAGGGATGCTCCTTGGGGTCACCAGAGGAGATTGCGGGGACAAAGAGGAGTTCTTTGTCTCATGGAGAAAAATCCAAAGGTAATTGTTAAAATTATAACATGGTAAAAAACAAAAAGCACATCATTGTTGTTTGGAAGAGTAAACTATTTCTCATTTCTCTAGTTTTCAATAAACACACCATACAACAGGCATGATATTCCGCCCACTTTAGTCTTTGGAAAAAAAACAGAAAAATTGTGATTAAATAGCCTGAAAAGTCTATTCAAGCCTGCACCTGTACATGTGGGGTTTGGTACTGGTATGAAGTTTATTACCAACCCTGTCATTGTCTCAAAATTTGGAAACTTTAAAGAATAACCTCGTTCTTGATGTAAAGCACAGATCTGTGACTTGTCAGGATTTTAGAACTTTTTTGAGAAGTTTTTTTTAAAAGCTTGAAAGAGTAGAGATATAATATCCCACATTACTTCAAACCAAAAGTTGATGAAAAATGTTGACATGCATCTGCACAAACTGCAAGATTTTGTGTCCTCTTCCATA
This sequence comes from Plazaster borealis, assembly GCA_021014325.1. Lineage (NCBI taxonomy): Eukaryota > Metazoa > Echinodermata > Asteroidea > Forcipulatida > Labidiasteridae > Plazaster > Plazaster borealis. Next base: position 14,955 of record JAJGQC010000251.1, read on the forward strand.
GAACAGTGCGCAGATTTATTAACTGATGATAAGATTTCGCCTTTTTTTTATGAAGATGGAGGAAGAGTGAGGAAGATGCTAATATAGTGACGTATGATGTTTACTCTGTGCCTAGTGAGGAATATAGTTGCTTGGTCATACACAGCGAGCAAGCTGATTATCTTCTAGCATCAACAATTGAGATGATTAAAGGATTACAGGTCAGTGTCTTAGCTCCCCAACACCCCCCCCCAGCCCCCTTCTTCCTTGCCTAGATCTATAGTTGCTTGATCAGACACAGCGAGCAAGCTGATATCTTCTAGCATCAATGATTCAGATGATTGAAAGATTACATATTGGTGTCTTAACTCCAACTCCCCAACACCCCCCCCCCTCATCCTCCCTCCATCCCCTGCCCCTTCCTTACATACTTGTAAAGCCATACCAACCAATATTCTACAAAATGCAATTTGCCAAAAGGTTACGGTGGTACAAATAGTCAAGGCTTGAGGTGGACTTAATTGAGAATCCTTGTTGGAATTTGAAGTTAAAGTCTGAATAAACTACTTGTCTGACGTATTTAGCCTCTCTGTACCTCCACTTCCATTCAACCCACAGAGTGAACTAAAAGGACCTGTTTTCCAAACATCCGACTTGAAACGGAACAAACAGCGGGAAGTTATAGAGTGGAATAATATTGTGTATAGTGAGACCAGATTCAATGCAGAGAGGGAAATAGCCGAGTTTTACCCCGAGGTGTCCATGCTAAGGTGATTAGTCTGACTCCATGGATGGTCAAAGGTACTAAATCAGTCCATTGCAATCAACCATCTACAAGTTCATTATTCATTATTTTGAGTAATATCTGGTTCAATAACTTGATTGGTCACAAGTGAGCACTCAAATTGGATTCCCCAGACTAAAGACAGTGTTGCTACATCACATCAACCTGTTCCCAGGGGTGATCGATCTTGCGGCGCCATTTTGCTAGAATCTAGCACATTTTAATTAGGCCTGTGGCCGATCCACTCTACGTGCCTGCTTAAGTATAGTAGCCCGCAAAAGAGGCATAAAGTTTAAGAGCAACTGGTCCCCTCTCATTCTTCTTTGATCGTGTGATGTCTAACTGTATGCAGTTTAGGGTGACTGTGTAAAAACATGATACATTTGAAATGGAATCGCGTCAAAATACTTGCATTTTCACATGCGTACACTAAGCGTCCTACATGCGCTCGAAAGTTTTTAACAAGCGTGCACGCAAAGTAGTCACTTTTGGGAGCCAATCGAGGTTGTTTTTCAGTACATTCCTACCAAGGGTTAGTGACGAGAGGTTTCGATACGGCGCACTGCCTATGGTAGCGAGGCTGACATCACATGGTTCGGGGCAAGCTTTTGTATACCAACCTCCAGATTGGCAAAGCCTGGTACCATTGTGCCATATACATTCATTTGGAATTGTGCATGGGTGTTCGCTGTCCCTTACGCAACTATGCAAAAGCTTGCCCTTAACCATGTGACATAGCATCTGTCTCTAGTCTGAAGAATTCAAATTTACACAGTCACTTGTGACTATTCAGCGAGTCATTGTACCAGACATCAAATCTAACTTGCAAATGGCTTAGTGCTTCTGTGTACATGCATGTGTATGTATTCAGCTATTTTTCTATTTGTGCACAGAGTTTGAGTGTGAAAAGTAATTAACGTCTTGTAAGTAAACTGGAATATACATGCTTTTAATTTGATAACTAATTATAAATAATAATTAACCATCCTATTGTCTGACTATTCAGTTCCATCCATATGATTTTGAATGATAGATAAATTATTTCAGCTTGCAATATATCATGTCATGAACACCTAAACAGTATACACTTGTACACAGTTAGTTCTGTGCACAGATGTGCCATCATATACGACCCATGCAGTTGCATGGTTCTACATGGTTGGTCAACTTGCTGATAAATATGGACAGTAAGAGTGTTAATTCTGATCAGTAAACTTGATGCACCAAATGTATAAAAAAGTAATAGAAAGTTCAAAAATTAGTTTTAATATTTTTCTTTAAGAAATGATTTGTTTTATACTCTTTCAGCTATTAATATGTGATGTTATCCCAATGTCCAAGAACTGCTTCAAAACATGGGATAGTTTACCAATGGTCTAAACTTCATGGCTCTGCTTACCGTGGAGTTCTGTGCCCAATTTCATAGAGCTGTTTACGCAGTTGCTAAGCACAACAAAAATATGCTTACCAGAATAAGGTTACCAGCTAAAAATACCATTTCACATGTACCAAATGTAACTGGTATCTGGCTTAGTTTGGCTTAGTAAAACAAATTTAAGCAATTATTTCTGCTTAAGCAGCTCTATGAAATTGGGCCCCGAACTTACGATCACCATGCTCCTCTTCCAGACAGTTATCTGCGCTAGCCGTGTTAGCAAAGAATGATTTACCATTGTGAAGTACGCATGCACACAAGCAAATATTCCTTGCTAACGTGTGAAATAGGCTGACATTGAGCTACCATAAGCACTGACTTTACACTTAAGGTAAGCAGAACCATGAAATTGGGTATTGGTAACCTCTGTCTGCTAAGCAATAGCTTTTCTGTGCGTGCCCATCAGTTTGTGTAATTATGGATTTTGATGTGTGTTGTAATCTGTTAAGAGTTTCTTGGAAAAAGGAGCTTAGTTAAAATTAAAATTCTTCTAGAATTTCTTGAATTCGCCATATTTTGACCAAATCAGTTTTCATGTAAATATTATATATTTTGTGAAATATGCCTTAGTACTTTCTGAATCAGAGAAGTTGATATTGTCTGTATATATTTAGCTTGCGTTATATATATTTCTGCCTGAACTATCTTTCACATAAATAATATTTTTTCTATTAATATCATATCTATAAAACTACATGTTCAGTGGATGAATTTTGATGCAATCTTACAAGCCGAGTCGGTTGTCACCAGAGCTACATTAGTATAGGTCTATATTTATGATTTTGTTCAAGCAAATTGATGGAAATGATAAAAATATTTGATTGTTTTTCAAAAATATTCTCAATCCATTTAACATGTTTATTTGATGTTCTAGAGTTATAAATAAATAAGTAAACAATTTTTTGATTTAAGGCTCAATATGTAGATTCTGATTGAACACAATATTCATCTACATGTACGTCCTACTGGTAAAATTATTTTCATATATCATTCATTGGGTTGAAGTGCAATTTTAAAATGGAAATCTTTTAAAAGAATAACCTTGTGACATTAAACTTTTTCAAAGAAATTAAACAATGTTATTGTAGGGAAAATATTAACCCCATCCGGTGGTACTTGCTAAACGTGGATGGATTCTATGTTCGTGTGAAAATACCTGGATAGTTTTTGCCATTTTCTCAGCAAGTAGACACAACTTTATTTAATATTTCTTTGTTACTTTCCCTTTAAATAAGCAATCTATGACCCTACCTGTAATGTATTAAACAGTCACAGCTGTGAATATGTACCAAAAGTCCAAACAATATGTTAACAAGCTGCCATCATTTGGATTCAGACATGCTAATTTTGACTGAAAACCTGGATATTCCTTTGAAAATATATTTTTTGTAAAATAAATATCTACCTTTGCCTATTTTTCTTTCAGCTGGTGTTTAAATAACAACACTGACAGTACCCTTGGTTCAAATTCATAACATAATTTATTTTCATTTTGTAAAATTATATTCATTCAAATAACTTACAATGGGGGACACTTTAGGAAGCCACGTAGCAGCAGAAATACCAGGTTCATTGTTACGTAGTTCTGAGCAGGCACACAGTTCTGAGTACAACGTACTTACGAAGGTGCAAGACGGGGAACTCAGGCTGAAATGTAAAAATGTGCATAAAACACCATTTCAGCAAGAAAATCTTTTGATGCAACAATAGATTAGTGCAAACGCTGACCAAATTGCTATCAATGATACAACAAAACATTTGCCAAAATGGCGCCCACGCATACTTCACATTTCAATAGATAGAGCTCCAGTTCCCCATCTTTGGTACGTACCTGGTAACTAGTCTGCTGCCACCTAGTGTCCCAAAAAGTCTCCCATTGAAAGTACATGTACAATCGCATGACTAAAATAGATGGGTAACAATAGTTTCTGATCACCTGGATGGGTAAATTCATTCCAATCCTCCAGATTTCCAAAAGCAAAATACTAACCTGTGAGTTTGGAAATAAATAATCACATTCTGAGAAAATAATGAGTTTCGTGTATTCTTTTGTACATATTAAATTGTTTTGTTTGTTTCGATTCTGTATTCTGATATTTGAGCTGGGCCTAATTGAATTAAGCTAAGCAGAAAATATTATCTTGCTAAGCGAAAAATTGCAGGCACCAGTCACAACATGGTGATACATGATATTTTCTAGCTGGTTGCCACAGTTTCTGCTCAGCAAGATGTGTTAAGTACAAAATATAGTTAGTAACCTTACGATTTGAACCCAGCAGAGTAATTTTTATAAGCAATTTTGTTTGTGCTTACAATCTTTAGAAATTGGCCCCAGAGGTTAACTGACTTCAGATCCAACCACAATTTCCTCTAACAAGATATCACTTCATATGGAAACATTTGTAAGGATGATTTTTACCAGTTGGGAACTAGCTTTATACCAAGTTAGATTTTATCTTATAGATGAACAAGTTACTTTGGCTAAAGCTCTCCAATAATTTTAAAGCAGGGCCCAAAAAGTAACATAAAACAATTTTGCTTACCAGAAAAATGTTACCAGCCCAAATACCATATCACACATACCTTCTGTGACTGGTTTCCTGCTTAATTTTGCTTACCAGAAAATCGTTAACAAAGTTTTCTGCCAAAGAAGCTCTAGGAATTTGTGCCCTGATGACACCAAATGAGAAAGTTAAGCGTACTGTAACATCACAAAGTGAGGTTTAAATTTCACACTGCATTCACTCAAAGATTGCGCAGGCATCAACACTGTTATTTTTGACTTTATTTAAAGTAGCTACAGATGCTTAATATATGTGCATTTAAAAATGACTGCATACGGCACATCTGTTGGTCGCCAAGGCCCCATCACATAAAGCTGGTAAGCACACAAATTTGCTAAGCCCAGAAACCTATTGCTTAGCAGAAAAAAGGTAACCAGCCTATTGTATTTGGTTTTACCCGTACACCGATGTGTGTAAAGCATTGTATACTCAGTACTTTCTCAAGTCCTGTGATAAAAAAATCACAGGCATATTACTCGGGTCGGATTCGAACCCACAACCTTTGCCATTCTAGAGCAGATATCTTACCAACTAGACCACAGAGATTGCCCGGTAGCTAGAGGCAGTTATAATCCTATGAATAAGACAATTTAAACAGAACAATACTGTTTTGTGTTATATTGTTGTTTGTTTTGCAAGTTTGCTGAAGGATTCACTAATTATCCCATGTGCGCTCAGGGAATACATAAAAGGCAGGTCTTCATCCGATATGCACGACATGTATGTGGACTGTACAAGTATTATATTTGTCCTTATTCAATGAGCACTTGTAGGATAAATAATATAATTTATGACACTTACATTATCCCTAAATTAATACCTCATCCATGTGTAACGAATATCAACCAAAGGATTGGCCGGATTTAGTCAGGCCACCTGTAAGAATAGACATGATCATCCACATGATTCCATAAGAGGCCAGACTATTGTCCTAAGCCTCACTTTAATTTTAAAGCCTTGTTTACTAGTTGTTCACAAACTAGATGTCTGAATATCACAAAGCTTAGAGTCAGGTTTCAGATAACCTTTTCATGCACCATTTATTTAGTGATAAATTGATCATATGGACACATTAATTGTTTATTTGTTTTTTGCAAATGGCAACCCCCCAAAACCAGGTCACAATAGCACCCTCAAGACTCCTCTTTCCCATTCTGAGAACTGTGTGGCCGTGCCATCTTTATTTTTGTTTTACAACAATTTTTCGGAAGTGACTTAAAGCGGTCGCTAGTCGCTAGTGACCGGTCGGCACGTGAAAGAATTAACTCAACCACTTTGGTGTCTCATTATGTCTAAAATACATGGATTCCAAAATGACCAACTAAAGTAGGGCACGCACCTTGGTTCTGGATTTAAGTGTATATTATAGCTTGATTTCCAAACCACTCAAACTACTACATGTAGCTTGACGTCTGAAGCGCAATTTTGCGACCCCAACCAGAAACATGTTTGAGCTTGGGTCATTGGTTTGCAAGCACGGTTGTGCCACAATAACGTTTCTGTTCCCAACAAACCTTAACTCAGTTGTTGGCTCCGTTAAAGGTTGTTGATTCAGTTAATGAAAAGTGTTTACTGACTTTATTGATCATGCATACAATCAAATCTAAGCTATGTCATGGAGTATAAACACTATTGCAAGGGATTCAATGCCAGGTATTCACTTGAGACTAAAGAAGTTAATGAACAACTGTTATTCAAATTTAACTCACAAACAAATCAGTTGCTTTCAAAAATTCCAAAAATTGCCTGAACTATCTTTGTTATTAGATAACATTTGTGTTATTTTTAAAGAAAAATGTATACAGGTTTCAGAAGCACATGGTGGTGCCATCGGTCACACTGTAATAAACTGTCAGCATTCCCTGTCATCAAAGCTCCCATACATGATTTGTGTTACCATGTATACTGACTGATAGTCTTGGTTCCAAGATGCTCCAGTTTTGTAGTCACGAAAACCTAACCGCTATCTAAACCGCTATTGCCCCATGAACCACTCGCCGCCAGAGGGCGCGATCATTCCTGTAACAGCTATAGAGGTTACAGAAATGATAGCGCCCCCTAGCGGTAACAAGGTTTTTCCGTGAGTATTCGTGATTACACAACTGGAGCGTCTTGGAACCAAGACTAACTGAAACACTAAGTTAAAACACAATCAATTCTCTTCCAGAGCCAACTCAAGTCCATGTACTTTTATATCCAATGAGCTCAAAGAAACCTTTCTTCAAGGACGGTGAAAACTGAATAACATGTAATGGCTACACACGAACTACTCCATGGTTCAAGGTTTAACACACGGTGTAGAACATACCTATATCAGCCAAATACATACATCCCATTGGCAAACTGAGTGAAGGGTGACACTACATATTAATTGACTCTCCTCTGATTGACTAGCGCGCTAATGTAACTCTTCATTCCGTATGCACACAATTTGGAAGGCTCCTGGGTGCAGACATCCTATGAGACTTGTGCATTACTAAGGGCTGAATTTATTTTTCATAGAACTTCAGTTCATGTTGAAAATGAAGCACATGCACCGGTTTGCATTACGTGCGCAAAAGTATGCACATTTTACTGATCATGTGTTCAAATCATACATTCTTTAATGCAAAGATCTGTAAAACAGCCATAACAAACTACAAACTTTTACAAAAGGTTGTCCACAAGTATGGAAGTGCTCACACAGCTTCAAAATGCAGGATATAGCACTCTAGTCAAGGGCGTGTTTTTTGGCGACCATGACCGAAAACAAGTTTCTGACGTAAAATTCACTGACTGAAACAATTTCCGAGAGCTACGCAAAAACGATTCGATAACCAGAAACAGTTCATGGCGTAGGTACATCTCTTGAAAATTCATGTTCCTAAAATATTATACAACCTTCATTTTATTTTCAAGTAATAGAACTTGGTCTTTGTAATTTTATCAACATTATTTAATTGTTATGCTTCAGGGTATTTCATTTTTAAAAGAATTCCATTGACATTTATTTGTTGATAGTTTTTAGAGTCTGCCATCTTGAAACCTAGCCTAACCGATCCAACAACTCGTTTACAGTTTGGTCGGAACAGCCACGTCACTGCAGTTCAACGGAACACGCGAAAACGCTTAACCAATGACCAAAGCTCAAACATGTTTCTGGTTAGGGTCGCCAAAACGCACTCCAATATGACCCATGCTCATGACATCCACTTTTTTTAACCAAAGAGCCCCAAATGGTTCTACACACCATTAGACATTTTGGACCAATTCTACAATATTAAATACAGGGTAAGGTGGCACAACTCATATCTTCTTCAGTTGTGATGTAGTTTTAAACATACTTACATTTTACATGGAGATTATAGTGCACAGCAAATGATTCTGCTCGGCAAGATCTTAATCACTATTTATAAACAGTTTAACATTGCCTGTATCATCCCTTGGATGTCTCCACATTGTCTGATCTCCTGAGGTATCCAACAGTAATCCAGTGTATCAAAGCATTTTGATTCCAGCACCAGTCTCATACAACGATGGCAGTTGATATGGGGGGGGCGTATCTCAAGAAACCCTCCCCCCCACAATTTCTTCTCTGATACCCTTCTCTCAGCTGCTTCATCTAGCAACACTCCGCCCTCTCCCTACCCCCATCCCTAATGCAACTATCAGCGTTGCTAGACATTGAAGCTTTCTCCACATCCACATGTGCCTTTGACGTTGGGATTGTTAAATACAAACTCACTACTCAGTTTATTGTGCACATAGTCCATTTCTGTACCTAAGAGTGAAAGCTGAGCTTTGGAGTCAACGAAGACCCTCACCCCTAAAAGGAAAACAGAAATGAAAACCATTTAATGAATACTGCCATGTGGGTACTTTGACCAAACTTCAAAAAACTATTTAAATTCAAACCACAAGGAAAACTGACTGGGTAATTATAAATCAATTTTGAGTGAAAGCAAAGAAAATTTTGACTTAAACAGGATTTAAAACTGCGATCTCCGGGTTTCTGAGCTGGTGCTCTACCAACTGAGCTATCTAGCCCTGTGTTGGCAGTCTCCCTATTTTTGTAAATGTCAGTAATCAAGTATGTCAATGTGTGTCAGAAGGATTCCAAATTGGATGATGGATGGTTAAAGGAACGTTACAGAACTGGCAATTAAAATTTTCCTTAAGATCACAGATTTACATAAAACTTACACGGTCTAATGATGATGATAGTAGAAAACATCCCTAAAAATATTTCTGTCTGAAATGCCATATTTGATGAGAAATAAATAAAACTAATTTCCGATTGGAGTTTATCGCTCATGAGCGTTTTATTCATGCATTGTATAACACATGCAAATGTATAAACGGTTTTCACTATTTTCTCGTGACCCAGATGGCCGATCGATCTCAAACTTCTACAGGTTTGTCAGTTTATGTATGGTGGATTTTATAAAGTGCTTAACTGTTTTGTTAGCAAAAACCAATTCTGTAATGTTCCTTTAAGTATCACGGTTCTCCTTCACAAAGCGAACACACAAAATAAACAAGACTAACCAGCAAGAACAAAGTTCCGTGCTCATAATTTACAGACTAGTTGCAAGAACTTTGATAAGCTTGGTTAGGTCGTCCGAAGTGGGTTGTCAGCATTTTTAAACCCCCCCCCCCTTAGATTTTATTAGCAGTGTACGTCTTGACCTGGTTTGTCCGTTAATTGAAGAGTAAAATGGCGTTTTATTTACTCTTCACGGTCTTTTGCTGATGGGACTTACTTGGGATACACTCGCAGTTTGCTGATGACACCTTTCAGTGCAGACCCAGCGACTGCTGCCGAGAGAGCTTACAATCGGTAAAAAGGAATCCTCCATCTATTGGGGTCAGTTATTTAAACCAGCATTTGACCTTAAATTAATGTTTTGATCTTGCATCCACAAATCGTCCTTTCCGATTTAATATATGTTCCACTGGCTCAACATTTTCGGCGACAATTTGACAAATATTTTGGGCATTTAGAAATTAATTCTTTTTGCAAATTATGCCCAATTAGGCCTTATATGGGGGTAAAAACTGTAACAAGCTGTTTCCCCCTAAGTTTATCAGACGGGAGTATATCAGACGGAAATTAATTAGGCCTACGAAAAAAAATTGTATTTGTGCTGGTGAGCTTAGAAAAGTAATGATATTCCATTTTTTACTCTTTAGGATTATTTCTTAAGCCACTCGTCATTTTGACAGTGTCAGACTTTTACATATCAGAATGAAAAACTCTCATTCTCATAGATAAATTTAACCAGTATTTAACTAACTTTTGTCA
>JAJGQC010000252.1:0-82817 GCA_021014325.1 Plazaster borealis
TACCATCCCTTGGACTTGTGTCCCACGCAGCGGCGAATGACGCAGTGGACAAACTTGACACACTATATGAGATCGCCAGTGTGCATGTTGTTATATACTTATAATGCCAGACCTTATTAATCCCACTGTCAGTGGAGGTCATGATCGACTAACTGCTCAAATGACATCTACAAGTCTCACGTTTAAAGGGAAGATATGAAATTATATTACAGAGGAATTCATTGAGGACATAGAATGAACCACTTTGCACTATGGATTCTTGTCGGTATTTCACGTTAAAGGGAGGGTTAAACCTTTGGTAATTACTCCAAAAAATTAATGACAGTAAAAAACTTACTTGGTAAAGAGCACTGGAGAGCTGTTGATGTTATAAAACCTTGTTGGAAACAACACCCTTTGAAGTAATGTAGTTTTAGAGAAAGAGGTAATTTTTGACCAAACAATTTGAATCTGACTGAGAAAGGCTTCAGGGATAAAGCCTTTCTCAGACATCTGAAAGCAGACAATTCTATACAACAAGGGTGTTTTTTCTTTCATTATTCACTTGCAACTTCAATGACCAATTGAGCCCAAATATTCACAGGTTTGTTATTTTATGCATATGTTGGGATACACCAAGTGAGGATACTGGTCATTCACACTTACCAAAAGTATACCCTGCCCTTAAAGAATCCTATATTTCCAACAAGTTTATCTTCACATAAAGGTAAGCATTTGTACCAACCTCTCCCTCAAATTGCCTTCAATAACAACATTCTGAGAATTGCTCGATGTTAACAAATGTCTCCAACTCTCGATAAGAGAAAGTCAATTCTTTTTTTCAAATATCAATTAATTGGCCACAATAAATATTGCTCAAGTCTTAAACTAACATTTGAACTGTTGTTAACAAGTGTTTCATAAGACAATAATCTATATTTGCATTTTAACATTAAGTATGTATGCTAGATTAAAAGACTACATCAAATATATGCTGGTGGGGTAATTTATTGATTGTATAAACAGAGTCAAACAAAATAAACAGGGGAAATGATCATGCCATATGGCTGGAATTGGTACTTTCATCTGCTGAAGACTAAGGAGACATAAATAATAAACAACTGACAGACCATAAGTAATGATTTTGTACGCCATTTCGTCCAATTCCTCGTGTTCATGATACAATGGTGTGTGCATTACATAAAGAGGTACCATACTAGATTCATACAAGCCTCAAATGCAATGGTTGGAATTTTGCAAGAAAAAAAACATAACGTCTGAAATGTGAACAAAGTTGAGTTAAATAAAAACAGGTACCATTCATAAGCGTTCATCAAATTTTCAGTGGCTATGTAGGCCTATATGCATGTCTATGGCAAAAATTATCTGGCTATAAATCCGTCATTGTTAATGAGTAATGAACGATTTACTTAAAAAATTGAATTCTCAATTAATGTTTGCAGAACAAAAAATGGAATGTATCGATAATCAAAATCAAATTATCATGACAATCATCACCTTGATATGAAATTTATTTTATTTTTCATTAAAAAAAACAATTTCACATCGAACAGCGCAGGCACTAATAACAGGATGAAAAATACACAGGTTCAGCAAGACATGACAAATTATCTTACAAATCTGTTCTTTCTTCTTGAAGGATTTAAATCACACCATTATTAAATTCAGTGTTGATATTTTTCCTTCAAAATGTCCAACTTAGAAACTGATATGGGAAAAAAAAGGAGACATGTGGTAGTATTCAACAGTGTAGCAGTAGAGGAGAGATGTCAGTTACGCATGCAGAGGTAGTAGTGGCAGTCCACGCCATCAGTCTTAGTAAATACAAGTCAACCAGCAAAGACAGATCGAGGGTGGACTTTTTTCCTCATTGGAAATGACAGGTAAAGTGTCAGGGATCAAATAAAGATGAATGACTCCAACCAGTTAGAAGCTGTGCCGAGATTGATTGCACAGCAAGACTGGGCAGTCCTCCTGCTTTTTTTTATTTTCCATCGCTCGTTTTTTGTTTGTATCCTTCTTCTTTTTTTCCCCTCCCGACCCTAAGTATGTTTAGATGCAATGAGAAAACCTAGGTGTGTTGTATGTTCCGTTTTGGGGTAGGCTAATAGTGTTACAATACAGATGGGGAAATAAAACAAGAGGCGACATAGAGTGGAGCTTGCTGATTGGAACGGCATCGAGCTCAGCTACATCAGTGTCATCACAGCCAGCTTGACTACTTGGTAAAGGGCTTTAGTGTTTATAGGCCAATGGTATGGTGTCAGGAGCTGTATCTACACTTGTTAAACTCAGAGTGCCTCTGACTGTGCTATACGAGTGCTTAACTGTTTGGAGTAATTGGGAAACCATGGTGTAAGACTAACAGATTCATTGGATTGTCAGTTACTTCATAAAACAAGGAAGAAGTTCGGATTAAAAAGCCTGCATTGTCTTTCATGGCTTGTTGATAAAATCTGCTGCGATTATCCCTATGAGTGTTAAAGTTAATAATAATTACTCACATTTATGATTACTGGAAAAAAAATGCCTTGATGCATATTTATATACAGGAGGACTTTAAACAGCTCAAAACTTAATGTTATCTTCACCAAGGAGGACGTCTGTAATTTATAAAATTACTTGAATATAGAGACAACTGAAACTCAACTCAAACTGTCACTATGGAGTTACGGCATGAGTACGTTCAATCAAATCAAATAACACAAGACATTTTTATCCGTATCAAACTAATAGGCCTACATATAAAATAGATATTTTTTTATTTAAGAGATTTTGGCAGCCGTTGAGAAACTTCCAACACCAGTAACAAAACTTCTGAAGTTTCTTTTCTTGGATCAATGATGGGTACAGAATACCGCCCAGTTGAAGTTGTGAGGGTTATTTGGTACATGTACCCCTGCCACTTAGCAGGTGTATAGGCCGACAGGGTAGATGAATGCCCTTCATTCTGTCCCCACTACTGGCATGGCGCCACAGGGGACGTCCACGAAGACGCTATCGGATGATGGCATCTGCTTCATCCAATCCTTGATTCCATCAACAATCCCCCAAGTGAGAACACTTCCATTGCCACTCGGCCGGTCCTAACCATCACAACAAGCCAGCCGAACCAGGGGTAAAATCGCACAGCCGAAACCGCTAGACCCAAGCGGTAGGGCCTACTCAAGAGTCATCAAGACCAGGTGGGGGAATGTTCGTTAGACGATGAAAAGCTGCGCGCCTCATACTCACCCCCGGAGTAGTAAATTTATACGCCCTTCACTGTAGCATGTATTGGATTTCTCTGTCAAATCAATCTTTAAGTGTTTAGTTTCATAACAGAGGATAACGGCATCCGCTTGTACGCCGTTTCTTCACGCATCACCACAGGCCAAAGGATTTCAAAACCTTTACACAATTACACTGTTTTTACACCGTTATTTTTTCCGCCCTTCCTGTGCTTGTCATCATTACAGCAAAAGCGTGGGGGTATGTAGGTTAATGGCCAGTGCACAATTTCAGATGATTGTAGCAATAGTTGGGACAGCGGGATTGAGAACGATTCCATTAGGCGGTTTTTACGCTGACAAACCCCAATGATTAAGAATAACATCCCGACTCAATAGATTAAGTATGAAATTGAAGGAAATTTCTCAAGTAAAAATAACAAGCGATGTCTTACAGTTTGTTTTGTTTTGGTTACAATGCGGGGATTTTCAACCAGATCAATACTTCCCCAGAGTTTGATAACTTCTTTTGGTTTGAGCCTTCGAGAAATACTCTGCTAGGGTCGAAAAGTCAGGCCATTAACTACTATTTTTTGCATTAGGCCCTTTTGGTTGGTAAGCAGTTTGCAACAGCTAAATTTATTTTCTCAACTTCTTTTGGTTATGACAATTGTTTTCTTCTTTCTTAACTGGAAGCAATGTTCAACACAAAGAACAACTGGCTCATAGAGAAAAGTCAGGGCACAGAAAAGCATGTTTAATTTAATTGAAATGGAATAACAAAAAATGCAACTCTGTTACAACATGTCCTACTTCATCTAAAGCGATGTGAACACAGGCAATTTTTACATCATCTCCCGGACGCTCCATTAAATATGCATGTAATAAGTTTGGGCCAGGGGACCAGGCGTTGAATAATTCAACGCTGTGCCGTGTTGTCTTTGACGATTAATCTCTGAGGTGTTGGGAAGGATGGTGTCGCAATACAACTCATCAGAGAATACCACTCGCAAGGCTGATCGAAAAAAGAAAAAAAAAAGAAAGATGGAGGGGAGGGGGGGGGGCTGGTTGCTGAAAAAAAGACAGACACAATAGTGTGTGTTTTCCGTGTTTGCACATTGCATACAAAAATGAGGAGTAGTGTTTAATCCATTGTTGAACGTACACCCGAAAATTGTGTTGAGTGCGGTTGGTCTTTTGACAGTGTCAAACTCCCAATGGGAGTTTCATTGTGGACAGCCATTTTGTGTGACTGCAAAGGTGCCGTAAAGCTTGTTGTTAACAGTCAACCTATTCATTCCGGTCGGTTCAGGACATGTCCGCTTAGCGCTCTCTATTCACCACTGCAGAATGAAGAATCAGTTGTAATTGATGGAAATACGGGTCTCGGAACGAACCTGTGCAGCTGCGATAAGCCGCAGCTAGTCAGGATCGGTGCAAAGCTCGTTAGGCAGGCCCTAGGACATCTTGGCAAATCCAATTTCCCTGGCAATCAGACTAGCAACGTGACGGCCATGAGCTTGCTCTAAACTCAATCTCAATGTCTCTACTGTGACGCAGCAAACCTCTGCATTTACCGATTTTCCCCCTGATTTTTCTTTGCCCTCCTCCCCACTGGAATACGCCCCAACGCCACAAAATCCCCCCTGAAGAAAACCATCCAGCAACTGGCTGGTCAGCCTGCAGTTTTCCTTTTTTACTCTAACTGGCCAGCAAATGTAATTATACAAGCACCAAACGGCATTGAGTGTATGCCATGTCATTAGAACGCACAGAACCCGATTAGCAAGTGTATAATTGCATTCTCTGGCAATCGGATGGCGGAGATTTTCTTACGGGCACTTCTTTGTGTCGGCGCGTGGAATAACTTACTCTTGCATTTGATACACGCAGATCTCAGCATGTCCGTTTTGGGCTCTCAAATCCTGGCTAGCAAGTGAAGACAACAAAGAGCTTGTGGGACTTATATTACAGATTTGCCTGTTAATTGTCCTCTCCTTTCAGCCACGAAAGAGCAAGATAAATATTATCCCAACCAGCCGATCAATAAATCCATACTAGTAGCAATGTGAATAATACCTGGCCCCGTGTGCTGATGGTCCATGCATAAGACCAGCCCAACAATGCACGATCTATACCGCTTAATTCTGTATCTTTACTTGCATCAACCCACACTGAATACCCCCCCCCCCCCAAAAAAAAAAAAAATCTACAGACATAGTGGGGGAAAAAGGGGAGGGAAAAATTCAGCAGATTTATTTTACGAGCTTCATAACCAACCTAATTTCGTTTGGCACTTTCCTTCCATCCTTCACTCCCTTGTCCCACTCTTACAGAATCTCCTTAAATTTCCCCTTGTTCTGCTGCTCTTGGGGTTCAATTTATTTAGGGAGATGAGCGTATGGAGTGAGAGCAATTATTTGACAAATGAAATGACTCGGCTTGTTTGCCAAGACGCTGAAGATCTGGACTGCAATATTGATTGCTGTTGCAGAGTAGCTCATGGCGTAAACCCACAAACAGCAGCTGTTTCAAAAACACTTCTTGGCCAGGTGACTCTTATTTCCCGTGGACTTTCTTGCTTTTCCTCCGAGTTTCCCCTCTTGTTTCTTGGCTACAATGGCTCCTCTAGTCCTGCCACTGATCATCCATTAACGTTGTAATAGCTCAGCCCTAGGTAATCATTCCATAGTGAAATTGCGATGGAGGTTAGTAATGGAGGAAAGTCCGTGGTTATGCCATCTGGTAACTCGTCGGTGGTTGAGAGGGGCAGCAGTAGTGCGTCTCCCCCACGGCTCTCTGGCAAGTCTGCAGCTATCACCCTGATTACAAAAGTGGTAACCGGCCAGGTTTAATATCACGATTGAAGCTTCACTTTCGTCCGTAAAAGGGAGGATTTAATTTAAAAGACCACACCAACCGGTCATTGTCATGATTTGAAAGAAATTAGGGAGATCTTCTTCCCTGAAGCACACCGAGGTATTGTCCGCTATCACACACAATTCCTTTTCAATTTTTCACATTCAGACATCACATTTAGCCGGCATTAACCAATTCTATAAATATTTCTATCCCTTTTAAAGATAATTGGTTTCTTTGACACCAGTTCCCCCAAGGGATGGCTTGGACACTAGATTACATGGGATACAGCCAGGAGGCAGTTTGAAGCCAACACCGAAGTTCAAAACTTGGCAGGACTTTTGGGTTGGAATTTCAGTGTAATTTGTTTAATTGGATGATTTTACATGTGGTTTAGTCAAGCACAGCTCTAAGGGGGGATAACAACATACTAATTGCTCATTTGATCACAAAGGCAGTTACAATGATGACTATCTGATGGGGGGAGGTCATCAACTGCTTTTTAACTCACTACAATCAATCAGACATAGATAAGTATTACTCCAATATTGTAAATCATTATTACTACCCCTGTCAATATAAAGTTACACGTAGTGCAAGCAACCAATCAAATCTTTCACAGAAAACTAACCCAAATGACCATAAAAATATGATATTTCACAGCACAAAAATGAGAACACAAAATGAAATACACACTATAAAATAAGTACCCCCGTAAAAAAATATAAAAAAATAAAAAAAAGAAGAAAAATTAAGCCACGCACTGAAAACAAAAATAGTGTCACATGACTACCATGTGAGTTATACAAATTCAGATGAAAACAGACCTCTTAAATTACACCACAAATACTTGAGTGGGACACATTTGCAAGTAGTGACTCACAAGCTAGGTATTGAGTAAACAGCGTCTGGAGTTAGCGTCCCCCTAACCTATTGCATACTCTCTTTTTTAAATGGGTGGAAACATCTAGCTTACAGGAAAAGTACATGAAAATGTATCACATGAAAACTTTGTCGAAATAAATGTAGCTAAGGTTCCATGCTTTTCAGAAAAATATGTTACAACATGAAGTGTCACTTTCATACCTGAATGTTTTCATTTTGCAAAGTGAGCAAAATAAAAATTTCTTGAAGATAGCAATGTTTCAGGAGGCATTTTATCACAGTGTGATTGTTACTCATGCCAAATTCACTGTTGTTGTTTTTTTAATTCTTGAAAAGTGTTTATTTTTCTCAAAACTTTGTCTTTAAAGGGTCTGTATACGTTTGGTAATGACTCTGAAAATTAATGGCAATAAAAACTTACTTGGTAAGAAGTGCAGCAGCTTTGGATAGTATAATGCATTTTGAGAAACTTCTCACTTAGAAGTACTGCGGGTATGGAAAAAGATATCATTTTTTATCCCCAAAAATTTGAATCTGAGAAGCGTTACTGACAGTTCTTCCTCCATGCTGACAGTAACGTTTCTCAGATTGTGTATTCCAATTGTGTATTCTTCCTGCGTGGACATAACCACTCCAGATTTATGGCAATATCTCAAAAACACTACCACCTTTTGAAATGAAATTTTCACAGATTAGTTTTATGATATCTACAATTATATAGGATTGAAACAAACAGTGAGTTCCAATTACCAACGTATACAATCCCTTTAAGATTTCCAGCGGGGTTTTATTGTGTTTCAAACTGTAGTGGGGCTAAGCTGGCGCTCTACACCAGTGACTTACAGCACTAACCTTGATGTTAGATTGAGGTTGTTGGGAGGGTGGTGTTTGAGCTGGTACATTACCCCACTATTAATGCATAATACATGGAGGTTATGGCTAAGGGTATTGTGTTGCAATGTGAATGCACCAAGGTGACAGTAAGACTGAGCACTAGTGGCACTGACTACATAAACAACTCACTTGGGTTTCTCTACTCCAGCTCTAAACACTGTTGGAATAAATGCAGAAATCTTCTGCAAGTTCCGGGCAGGAGTTGGGGTTTCTAATAATGAGGTATCCAATGTAAGGTTCCGGGCATGAGTTGGGGTTTCTAATAATGAGGTATCCAATGTATTAACATTTTAAACAACTTGTCACTGCAAAGTAATTGTTTCACTAAACTTACTATACAAGAAAACTTCAGGATCATAGAATAATGAAGTTAACAATTAATGACCTGTTAGTCCAGCCACAATAAGCACACATTCAAATGTTGAGTTACTCTTAACTTGGATAAAGTACCCTTTACCTGTAACTGCTTACTATTCATTTGACTACGCCTTTTACTTGTAACTGTACAGTATTTATTTCAGTAAACTTCCTGCACACACTAGTTCACACAATGACTAATGAACTTTTTGTCCAGGCAAAATTGGCACGCACTAAAAAGTTGAGTTACTCTTAACTTTACGAAAGCAGCATTCTCCCTTAACAGTGGTCCGCTGGCCAAATGCCAGTTAAAACACCTGAGGACCAGTCAGAATTCTGTCCAACAAGTTTATAGCTAGGCTAGTTTGTTGCTGAAGTCCCATCGCTACATGTAAACCACTTCATATTTAGTTAGATTACAAGTCCCATGCTAATGACAATGTTGAAAGAAAACCTTCCAAACATGGACCAGTGAAAAAGCTGTCGGACTAGTGAAATGACAAGCTAACTGGTCCTGCTGGCCAGTCACTGAAAAAGTTAAAGGCAAACCCTGCTTAAGTACCCTTTGATTCACAGACTGTTCAAATGACAGCATACACAACTCCACCCTCAAACCTCCGACTCTCTCTCAATCTCTCTTTGTATACATATTATAAAAACCCTTCTCAAACTAAACATTCATCCTCCTAAACTAAACAATGGACAGCCTTAAAGAGAGTACAACATACAAGAGGAGTATGGTATCAGCCCCTAAGAGGTCTCCATGCAATGCTGACTCCACAGCCTACTAGAGCCAACACGAAATCCCAATTTTGCAATAATTGGAGGTAATCAGTGAGCCACTCGTCCTGCATCTCTCTAGAATCTGTTAATCATTTCCACGGAACCAGCGAGCGATGGAATGGAAAGGGGGGGGGATGATGCAAAGAGTACACTACAAAATTGCACCTCGTTAAAAAATTTCCCCTCTGTCTCTCTGTCTAAAACGCTTGCCCTTTCTACCCTAGACTCCTCATTTTTCCCTCCACCTTCTTCCCGTCTCTTTCCCTCTGTAACACTGTTGATGATCAGACAAGGGTTGGTCTTTCCTTGCGTGATGGTACTTCAGATTCTTCAAGTAGATTGTACTCACATATTATAGAATAAGTGGTTATTATTGGCACAAAGGCATAGGGGGCCCCCCATCGCACAATGTTTTCAACAAGCATCATGTGTGCATCAAGGATTTGGCCAACCTCTAGAATCAGATGTACTTGGTATACTTATTTAATGTAACCAATGTGAGAATAACACAATGTGAATCTGACACACTGATTTAAAGGGAGGTAACTTGGTGTAAAATAAGTTTTTTAAAACAGATTTTACGAGAGTTACAAGCCAAACAGTTCAAGTTTAATCACCACATGAGGGTAGAATGTTTGCGAGAATTCACAGATTTGTAAATTCATAACAACTTTGCTTTAGATACAAACAGTTATTTACATATTGGATGAAATACAAAGGACTGCTTGAAGCACCAGGGAACACTAATTGAGCCATATTATTTAAAAATAAAATTCTTTTCAAGGTTTACTTGTTTGTAATGAAATTATTTCAGAAGTATCAGGTACCTTGTTAATTTGAAAGTAAATATAATGATCAGGGTTCCCCCCATGCACAAGCTAGCGTATTGGGACGATACGTGCGATATGCGCAAATCAGCTGATACGCAAAAAAAAGAAAGAAAAAAGAAAGAATTATTATAATTTCACAAAAAACCATCACAGAAATCCATATAGAATGCTCCAGACTGCACAGTAGGGCTTTTATAACCAAGATAAACACCAAGTAGAAAACATTCCGAAGACCTTGTTTCAATTCAGCGTGCTTCGGCCAAACTTCCAAAATTTTGGTCCAGAATGCCCCACAGTTTTGAAGAAAAAAAACCGGGAGAGAACCCTGTTGATCAATTTGAATAGATATAAAAAACCAGCTTCAACACAAATTCTTCTTATTTGAATTTCCAGTATGAAAGATCAATTCCATCCATTTTTATTTTCACTTCATAATAACAGAAATTACTCCCTTGAAACAACGGTCCATTACACAAATGATAACTTTCAAAACATTGAAATAATAATTGTCATTTTCGAATTGACATCAATCAGATTTGACAGCCCAGTCACCTTCAAAACACAAGACTAGCCAAATTAAAATATATTCCTGAAATAACACACCCACAGAACAATATATGTTTCTGTCATGTAAACACACACTCAAACTTATGTACAATATATATCTTTTGTCAATTTATTTCTGATAGAAGTGCGGACTGTTACATGCCATCTGTTCTTATTTAACTATTGACTTTTTAGAAGCAGAGTTGACATTTAGTTTTCTAGTATTATAATTACTTGGTTTTTTTTGTTTGTGGGCCGTGCTTGTCAGTGATAATTGTCGTCCTTAAAATTTATAATTTTTAGAACACTCCGGGTTAATCCCCAGGATAAAGACAACCACTTGTATTAGAATGCCACGGTTTTCATTGGACGCCCAATTTTACTAGCGTTTGCGCGTGCATGCGTCGCATAGCGCGTCGCATAGCACGTCGATCCTCTTCCTGTTGAGAACAATGCACTGCATGCGCACATGCTTGACAATGAATCATTGTGAAGATACCTGGAATTCATGTCAAACCATGAAACGTCTATTAATGATACCAAGCAAATGATTGTGTGGTAAATGTCGGTCGACCCTGGTGGTTACGTTTTGAAGCCTGGTATCTGGCATCTTTCACAAGCCACATAGTGATAACATCAGATGTTCAGACTTTAAAAGGTTACCAGCTGAATATTATCATGAGGTTTAAGCTGGAGACTGGTTCACTGCTTAACAGCTTAGCAACTAAATAGGTTGAGCAGCTACTGGTAGTCCAAGCCTAAAAGTATTAAATAACATTCATCCAAACTGACAACAATTTCCAAACATTTTACCACAAAACCCCCCAAAATTTCATCAAATTGGTCGAAAACAGCACGGTATTTGTCATCCTTCAATGAGTAAAATGCACAATTTAACACCGTGAGACATCTAGAGAGAAATGAAACGGTTGCCTTTTCACTACAGTACAAGTGTAATGTGATTTAGAGTTGGAAGTTTATGATTGGCAGAAGCTTAAGATAAATACATTTCACTCATTTTCATGAATGCTATCAAATTTTCCCTCGCATGTAAATACCAATAGGCAGGGAAAGGGCATTGGTAGAGTTAACAATGGTCCATTGTCCTAGTGCGAAACCAAGGCGGATCTTGGTTTCTACTTCACTGATTCAACACAACGTTTATCGTCAACGTTAAGCCCTAATTAGGTTATTTCGTTGATGACCTGCCGATTAACTGCTAATGATAGTTTTTCTAATCGAGGCGCGGACAAAAAGCAATTTTGGTTACAATAATGCAGTCCAATCAAGCTCGTCGCAGCCCCTGTTGAACATCTGCCTACAACCATTGTATGGCAGATATAATAAAAAATAAATAACCACCATTCCCAGCAAATTTTGTTGGTGTTTTGGGGTGGTTTTTTTAAACAGGTTTTAGGTAAATTATGCAGTGTTGTTAATTGTTGTATCTAGGGGTGTGCAATTGGATTTAAACATGCTAGAGTGAACTAGTACCAGTAACAGCAACGCCATGGATTAGCATGGGAAATTACACGTATTATAAAAACAATCTGCTTCACTTTTTCCTACTTTTAAGCCATGTTACATAAACTGTTCTGTTTGATATTGTACTTGAATATAATGCTTACTTGTTATCAATTTACACTAAACTGAAAAACACAACTAACTTTGTTCAACTGGCCAACCCCGCATTTCCTTCCATTACAAACAGAAAACATCCTGCAATAACTGACTTTAGACCTTTACATTTTGACAACTTAAACCCAAAATACTTCAGCTCCAGTGAAAAAAAATAAACAAATACAAGTGGTCAAGTTCTTTTGGATGGATTTTTAAATGTTTGTTTTATTTTATTTTTATTTATTTTATTTTATTTTTGTATAGGTGGGGTAGTTATTCTAGCCATCTCTAGCTATCCATAACATGTATAAAAAAAATATATATATGTTAATACAAATTTTAAAAAGGATTGCATACAAGTTGTACTTCAAACAACTTGAAGCGCAAATAATGGGATACTTTAAAAGCTAACCAGGACACCCCCTTCAGATATCGTTCGCTATGTACACTTTATCAAACTACGTTACCTTTATACTGACTTTCAGCTGCATATTTACAAACTACTTTTGTTTCTTTTTCCGAGGGGGAAAAAACCGAACAGAGATTGCCTTTGAAGTATGCCGGTCCATCATGCACTCACTTTCATTAGCTGTTCAATTTTTAACCCAAGCTTGCGCTCCAAACAAAGGGGACCGCTCGGGAAAAGAGATCGGCTTCGGCTGGCCGGGCAACTTGGACCACTTCTCCATTCCATCAACATTAAAAGGCAGTAGTAGATAGTCCATAAAGCAAGATAAACAAATTTATGTATTGTTGGCCTATGTAAACAAAGCAATCCATAAGGGTTTACCAGAGCTACAACAGTTGTGTCTGTAATTTGCTATTTGGGGCTAGCTTGGCAGGAGTGCCATCCTCTGCTGAGTACATTGAGGTCTTTCCATACTATTACTAGAACCACAAGGGCATGTCAGGACAGAATTGCTGTTTACTTAAGCCCCCCCCCCCCATTTCATCCTATCAGCAAATGAGTTCACAAGAATGGCACACTCCATACATACAAAGGTTAACCTACTAGGCCCATCAATGCATTTTTCAGCAACTAAGAAGTTTAAGCAAACATTTATAGCAGCCCGCTGTGTAGAGACTCCTCAAGCCTTTTTTTGCGTAGACTAAATTCACTTTTATAGTGTATTCATTATGATCAATTTAATACTTTCCCTTTTCTGTAACATAAGAAGTGACAGTCCTTCAAGACTCAAAAAATTGAAAAGAAAAAAAACTGTCCAATAATGGTAAATAATTTCATAATTTCTTGTACAGAATATGGAAATTGAAGAGATCATTTTCCCCACTTAATATCAGGTCCAGATCTCTTCCAAGTTAACCAAATTAGTGCTTGATTAAGCAATCCTTGAGCCGTTTCATCCAACATTGCTTTTATTATATATTTTCTTAACTCCTGATGTATGAAGCTTGTAAGCCTACACCATTTTGAGAGAATGTTAAGTCACACAATTGTCCAAGAAAATAGAGTTTTCCCTCACAACCAGAGGTCAGTTTCTATTCTTTGATGAAGACACAAAATGGCCTTTCAGAAAAAGAAAAAAACATGCTAAGGTTTCAAAGACTTATCTGGATGGACTAGAAATCACAGGATTATCCAAATTTTCCGGAAGTCTTTCGAGCCACAATGTTGTGACTCAAATACACCCCCTTAAACCTTTGACGGATGTCCCCCCTCCCACCCCGATGATCAGGCAAAGAAACAATTTGTTCTTCCAGGCCTAATCCGACAGTCTGTAAGCAGTAATCCTCTTTGAATGCCAAGGTCACTAACAGACATCGTTTCCATTTGGTCAAGGTGAGAGAGGATAATATTGAATTTACCACTTCCATGACTTCATATCTATTTGCGATTATGAAATCGTATGTTTCCCATAAATGTAATTTTTATAACAAGGAAGTGATGCATGTAAGACTTATCTAGTGATTGAGTCACAAATGTTGTTTCTTATCAAGTGTAAACAATCATTTATGTTTTAGTTTCTCTGCAGCAGAAGTTGAACTTGAAGGTGACAAATTAACTGCAACATTTAACATGAGAATTCATTTACATAAGCTTTGTGATGACACAATGTTCACAACATTCATGTCATTATTACACATACAACTCAAGCAAATATAAATGTAACGACATCTCAAACTAGTACTACATAGAAATGAATTTACAGTTCCAAAATACACCACTGGTAACCTATCACCAAACACACAGAACCAATCCACCATGCCAACAGTCAGTATGACCTACACTACAAAGTACCAGCAACAATCCAACATGGCCGCCCTTCTAAAGAATTTTTTTTATGAAGCAGTAAATAAAAGCTTTACATCAGACTCTCTAGTGTAGGTTTTCTTTTGAAAGGGGTGAACCAGGACTCTCTGAACTGGCCTGAGGGTAAGCAGAAATCCTACCACTCTACTGAATATGACCACTGGAATGGTAGGAATTCAGTCTAGCTAAGACCTATTCTGATGGTTTTTGCCCTTGAGGGCACGCCACCAGAGGCCAGTTGCTGTGCCATGACTTGGGGATAAATGTACTTTAAAGGTAGTGTGCATGTACACTTCACTTAAAATGTTGCAATCAATATGCAAATAAACAAAAGCTCTCTTTATTGCATGCGTAGAGAGTTAAAATGGCAACAACCAAGATCTGTGGATCCACCAGTCAGTAAAAACTCTCAGTTCATTCCCCTGAAAGAGATCTTACTACCATGGGTTTACAAAACCATGTAGCAGGAAATACTCAGGTTGCACCTAGGAGCATACATTGTACCTTAGAGCTGTTCCTTGCTCTATGATTGTACAGGCTGGCTCAAGAGTCAAAACCCCACACCATCTTCACTCTAGTCTTACATCCCACAAAACATGCCGGCAACTTTAGGCCATCTGCCTTATACATGGAAATATTTTTGAAATCCCTTCACTACTAACTTGCGTGGATACTTCAGGTCAATGCGACGAGTAGGCTGATTCTTTATCCACTCCGTCTATTTTGTTTGATTGTTTCTGACATGGCATTAACGTTAATTTCAAATTCATTTGGGCAATATTTTGACTAGTTCTGCAACAACGATGATTGACAAATGTTTGATGTTTCATCTGCTTGTGAATAAAAAAAGTCAAAGTATCTACTGCATTGTTTGAATTTAATGTACACAAATAAACTTGGTTAGATGTGTGACATTCTTAAAGTTAGTCAGGTTTATACAGTTCTATAATGTTGAAGGGGGTGGGGAGTTCAGTGTTGTAGAGTGAAAATTTACAATACAGGGATTTCTGTTTTCCGATTTGACCACAAAGAAAACCCCTTTAAGGTGACCCCACACATGTAAACAATCTGTTGTGATCCATTTAGCTGAAATAGAAACCGTGTCCCTGAGATTCCCTTGCAGCTCAGAAAGGCGGCTGGAACCAGTTTGTCTGCTGGGCGGTTGGGTTGTCTAATGGTCTGGTAGAATGGAGGAATGCTACCAATGCCCAAGCCATTTAAACCCCTGGACAACAGAGACAAAAGACCCCTTCAAGGTTGCCAGCAAACTTCACTGAGATCTCTACACTAAAAGACAATGGGTTTCTTGGGAAGTCGTTATTGAGGCACAAGAGGCTGTGTGTGAATTGTTTTCTTTAACTCCCCATTGGTTTTTAAAAAATCTTCCTCTCTGCCTTCATACAGCAAAGTTTGATGCAATTGACAGTCATCCAGAGAAACATTCTGAACCAAACAGTACCATTTCAAAGAAAATTGTTCTTCATTTTGAGTCAAATACTGTTTTTATAATTAAGCATATAATGAATAAGAACACATACGACCACTTTCTTTCCCTTATAAATGCGACACCTAATTGTATTTTTTTCCACAGGAAATGTTTTAAAGACAATTCAACAGTTTGAATTAATTCCCAAATCACTTTAAACACCTACACCCAATTGAATTTTCAAATTTGCCATGAATGACAGTCGATCAATAACTCTTGAATTTTTCTTCTTTCTTCTTAAAAGATGATTTTCAAGTTACATGCTTTCTTAAAGGTATCGTACACGTTTGGTAATGACTCAAAACAAATATTAGCATAAAAACTTACTTGGTAACAAGCAACGGAGAGCTGTTGATAGTATAAAACATTGTAGGAAACGACTCCCTCTGAAGTAACGTAGTTTTTGAGAAAGAGGTAATTTCTCAGTAAAATAATAAAAACTTCTTGCAAGAAGTTTTTATTCCTATCTAAAAGCACACAAATTTGTACAACAAGGGTGTTTTTTCTTTCATCATTTTCTTGCAACTTTGATGACCAATTGAGCCCAAATTTTCACAGGCTTGTTATTTTATGCATATGTTGGGATACTCCAAGTGAGAACACTGGTCTTTGACAATTTCCAAAAGTGTTCAGTGCCTTTAAAAGAGCAGAACATCAATAGTGAAACAATGTAAACTATCCTACAGATTGGTGGGAAATAGAGGTATCTAATTGGTTAGTCAAGGACCCTGTCTTCTTTTTGATGCATGGTAACAACTGCTTATCACTTGATCAACATTTTTATCAGCCGGGGGTGCAAAATGGACGCGGAAAAAATACATAAAAAAATACATCTACGCAAAAGCGAAAGTGAAAATTGCGTCGCTGCGTCAAACCAAAAATAACTCCAAATATAGAGAGGTCAATCGTTGGCGTGGAGTTTGCCCCTATTTTTAGCGTTCGTTTTAGATCGGCTTACAGAAACTTTGCGTGCCTGAGTTATTCTAATTAAAGCAACACTCCTCTTGTCTAATTGAATGAATATTAGCACCCCAGAAAGAGTGGACACATGTCGACTGTTGAGCACGCACATAGTTTGCTCAATTAGGAACGTGCTTATCAAAAGAGCATCTTAGTAAGCTATGCCAATGGTGTAATTACCTGACTAGAGGATACTTAATTGCTCTCACAATGCGCCAACTCTATGGTCATTCAAGTCTCGTCAGCAATAGTAACCCATAAATTGTTGTATTTTATCATTTATATGTAAAAAAAAACCCAACTAATTTAACAAGGTGGAGCATAATATTATTACAATAGCATGCAAGTACAGTCTGTCCAAAAAAAGAGGAAGGAACCAGACACAGCATGACTCAATATGCAAGCCTGAGTACAAGATGAGCATATTAAAAAAAGAGTGTTACAAATATCAACTGTTTGACTTTCAAAAAGAACACATTAAAGCTTCAAATCCTATTAAATAGCTCACCAAATAATAATAATAATAATAATAATAAGACTTGTAATGCGCACATATCCACCCTGCTGGGTGTTCAAGGCGCAGAATGAATTTCTTTGAATGTAATTTAGAGGAAGACAGGGGAGATTGGAGAGGCGAAATCCAAACATACACATACACGACGACTTGGACCAGAATAGCAAGAAGGAGAGGAGAATTAAAAATTGCATGACGAGGGCTTCATCCAACAATGGACGAACACAGCCTGATGATGATGATGATGAAAAAGTTTTAGATGTTAGATGTTCTTTTGCGAGCTAGCCAAAGTTATTATTTCAGGTCAGATAAGACTAGAATAAAAAAGACGAAAAACCCTAAGTAAAAACGCAAAGCTCCCTAACCCAAAATACAAATGGAGAACAAAATGATATCACATTCAAAGGATTTGACAGTGCCATAGAAATCTCAGATGCCATCCGAAAAGACACTTTATTACCAACGTCAAAACAGATCCCCAGGTCAACTCCAAAAAAGAAATTAATTTACTTAAAAGTCCCAAAGAGTTTTTCAATTAGACAATATACTCTGGGAATCATCAGCTAATGGGGTGATATACAGTAGGGATACACTGATAAAAGGCCGGGGCAAAGGTATGGTGAATACAACAGGTGAAACAAGACAAGAAATGAATTGAGGTTAGCACCGAAGGGTAAGGGCAGAAGGCATAGACTCCAAGAGCGAGAGAGGAAAAACAAGCACTTACATCCCTCTCTGAAATTAATTTCATATGGGGAAGGAGAGTGGATGGAAACCCACATAGTTTCATTTTAATTATGCGACCGATTGTGAACTCCTGGGGGAGACACTGAGTCTAAGATATGCGGGCCCCCTAAGGAGTGCCACTCGGTCTCACGTCGGGGGCTCGTGTGCGTCTTATTAAACATCAAAACCTTGTGTAATTCCCCCGTCTGTGCTTGTCCTATTGGGTAGATTATCCCACTCTTGTAGTCGGAACCTACAAGAGGTATTCATGCTAACACAGAGAAGGAATTAATTCCCTCCTATAACAATCTCATGCGGGCGATAGCTACACTACAGAAACTGATTCTTCCTCACGTTTCCCGGCCCGACACGCTTTTTTTTTTCTCTCTCTCTCTTCTTTTTCTTTTTGAAGGGGTACGTGTTGTGTCTCCAATGGTCGTCCCCTATCCCCTTGCCTGGGCTGTTTTGAGAAGCCACAATGTCATCAAATCTTGGGGTTGTTTCCTATGCTTTTTTCATTCACCGGTGTCGGATTGCAGCTTCAATTCCTGGAGGACCCAACGCTACAGTCCTCCACTAATCACACAATGAGTTCTTCCTCGCGCTGCGTCTTCCATTGTAAAGGCTGCCTCTTTATCCGTACGATATTCTCAATGCAAACAATCACCGGGCAAATACTAAACTGCATTTAATCAAATTAATCGGACCGAATGGAAAGACTGCTTGTATCTCTAGCCATGTCATGGCAAGGAGTAGGGGGGGGGGAGAGCACCGCATAGGCCTACATGTGGGTAATGAAGAAGGCCGTGCTGGAAGAAAGCTCAAGAGATTGCCAATGCCGATATGAAAATGAAATGGCCTTGCTTGGGTTAATCTCTTGTGGGTTTGGTTATGCCTGACTAAGTGTGGATGGCCGCAGGCCACGCACACTTCATCAGTAAACTGATTAAGAGCGGTGACAGTGGTGATAGCACCTCAAGTTGTCAATCCCTCCATGCGGCCGACCGGTACCCAATATGATAACAAGACAGGAGAGAGAAAAAACCAAACAAGCATAATGCTAGTAACAATGAGGCGGATGCTATGTAGATTCCTCTACATAAATGATGATGGTAATTAGAAATCCTTAGTGCCAAGACAATGTCGTTACCAACAACCCGCTTGACAACAACATCAAAAAGAGCGTTACACTCGTAGATGACAGATGTTGCTATTCTGTATGCAAATTGTTCCTCTCATAACAACCCCCCCCACTCCCACCAGCCACCGCTGCCAGAAAAAAAGATCCTCAACCTTTTCAGAAGAATTCCTCCCATGTTGTGAACTATTAATGGAAATTGCATTTTAATGAGGTACTCATTTGTAACCTCGTGTAAAATTGAACAGACTGTGATGTTGGCCAAGGGGTTTTGACACCTTTGGTAGTGTGAAGTTCCAGCAAGTACAGAGGTTTTGTCAGCTCGTTTGTCTTGTGCCCGCATCCACCACAACTCGCACGCTCCTCCATTGTCGACACCTTCTACCTACTCAAAGCCTCATGCAACGCAGCTTCAAAGTCCAACTGCATGTTGCCGTTTACAACTTACTCCTGAAGCTTTTCCCAAAGCTTCATCATTTCTGCTTCCCTTTTTATTCTTTTCATCTCCGTGAAAACCCTCACTGCGCACCAACTTTCAAAGAGTGTTAATTACAGAAAACACAGTCCCACCAAATTCAGCCTTTTATTGCAGTCACGCGGTGGTTTGGGGGCTCAAGCAAAAGCAGGAAAAAACACAGCTCTGAATACAACATATCCCGGTAAACAGCAGTATTTTCCCGCTGCTTGACGCCATTAATGATCGCTTGGATCATGGGTAACAATGGCAACAGAGACCCAGAACCCCTTCTACTCAGCTAAACTCCCAACAGCCAACAAAGCCAAAATGACACACTGCTTCAAATTTATTCCCACCCTTAGGGAAAGAGAGTCAGTTAAGACTACAAGTTAGTGCTGAAAAGAAATATATTCATATTTTGTGGGGCTTTGTTGTTTTTGAAAGACAACTTTAAAAAACCCCTTGACTCAAATTGACTGTATGACCTCAATTAAAGTCACCTGCACTGAAACAACATCTTTGCCGCTCGGTCATTAAAGGAACACACTACCACGGTAAATGTGTTCGTCGTGTTTGTCTGATTCGTAGAAAGAAAAGATGCTACTTAGTCATCCATCACAACCCTAAACCATTCTAGCATCACGGTGAAAAAATATCAATTACCCAAAACAACAAAAACAGCTGAGGATTTGACCTGACTGCCTATGTTCATTCTATAACCTTTACAGTATTTGTAACTGGCGTGAGCCTTTAATCTCACTAGCATGTGTTGCTATTGTTGCACCTCTCCACTGTACATGTATAATTCCCTTGCTTACTGCAGGCATACACGGGTGAAAATCTACTAGTTGAAAATCAGCCCAGAGCATGTCAACAAAATGTCTACAAATTTATCAAGCAATAAGAATCCCGGAATGATTTCCATATTTGATTTATCAACGTGCGCAAATTTCACCGAGCCATTCTCCGCCCAACAACTGCCCTCAAAAAATCCTACATTCAATATCATTAGCGCCTGATTTTTTCCAAATTAGCACAATCCAATTCCTGTGAAAGCAATCTAGCTATTTTGGCTTCTCGTCAAGGTGAAAAGGCAACTTGATTTCATTCACAGGGAAAGAGCGAGGGCCAGACAAATAAAAAAGTCAGAAGATGTGCGGACAACAAATGAAAAAAAGAGAAAGAAAAAAAAAAATTATATAGAGAAAAAAAAATTGGAGGGAGTGATTTCACGATTTGTGCCTGTAGCCAAAACAGACAACGCAATATCTCTTTACCATCACAATACCAACGGTGGTGTACGTGAACAGAATGCAGCTCACTAATTGCTGGTCGCTTTTGCTGGGCTGACAAAATGCCCTGCAGTCATGCTGCTACATGAATTGACTTTTCCCCGGCTTTACCATTTTGCCCTGTCCGTTCAAAGATATCCTTCAAAACACAGGAGCGATACCTCACTGTACACAAGAAAAGAAAAAAAATTAATGGATTTGACTGTTACAGTGACTCTCTAGGAAAAAATCCCGATATGACAACATCCATTGGAGTACTGTGCTGAAGTTAATTTTTTCTAATGCCTTCAAGTTAGCCTAGATATATAAATCCATCTACGGAATAGAAGGTCATGAGTAACATAGGATTGTGTGATACTTAAAACTAAACGGCTATTTTAGAGGAACTAGTTACTGGTAGGCTATTACCAAAGGAGTACAGATTAAAAGATATGTAAATGTTAAATTCTGACATGTGTTTTAAAACCTTTTGACAATAAAATTCAAGTGTTTTTGTTTTAGTTTTTCCTCTTATGGTTGTATTGAAGTACTTCCCCTTGTTATTAAAAAAGAAAGCTGGTCCTTTCTCTGGGTTTCATTTTAAGAAAAAGTTGGTAGTGTTATTTATGTATTTGAAAGAAAGTGACTATTGTATGCTTTCAGATCAATAACAATACCAAGTAAAAATGTGAGAGTGTTGATTGTTCGTCATTGGTTGTGTACAATTTTCTATGAAATTTACGGCTTATGCCTTCTTGTTTTCACATAAAGATCGGAGTTGTTGAGTAAAACTGAAACACGAGGGGAAAGAAAAGTAGGCAAATGTGGTACAAAAACTACCGGTTCCACAAACATGCAGTTGTTCCTCTTCCAGTCAAGTTGGCTTGAAAATATTAGCATTGGAAATATATTGAAATCAATATTCCAAGTAACTCGACAAATTCCATGGTATTCATTTGATTCATTACACGCTGCTGCACTGGCAAATTACCACATTTCTGTCCCTCAAAAATATTCTTGATTAAGACCTTAATGGTTAAACCAAGGTCACTTGGGTTTTCTTCCTCCCCGTCCCCCCTCCTAAAAAAAAAAACCTCTCTTGCATCCGATATTGTCCCAGACTCACATGCACAGAATGGCAAATGCATTCAGTGTTGTCAAGCCACCGTACAACCAAAACCCCTGCAGTCCAGATAGGGTGGCAACCAGACTACTGAGTAACAAGGATCAGCCTAAATTGCAAGTGACAGTTGCTAAGCGGGGTTCGCGGCCTTTTTGAACCCGGCTGCTCGCGACTAATTTGCATAAGATCTCCCTCATAGAATGTGCATGTTGTTTTCTATTATGTTTTGTATTGGGGGGTTGTTGTTCTGACGGGGAATGGATGTTAACGCTTTGATTAACATCACACATTGTTTAAGGACTGCGGGGGAAAAGACAAGGAGGTTTCTGCATAGCATTATAGTATAGACCTATATCAGACCGCGGCCATTTTTGTCTGATTCCTTCAACACAATAATACAAACTGCTGATTGTTCTTACATTAAATAGGGACCAGACTACCTTTTTCTTGAACCAGTTTGGCCAAGACTTCTTTTGTACAAAAAACAAGATGTTGGAATGAATATTACAATTTACAAAAAAAACCAATGTGTCCAATCAATATAAAGCAAAACCAAGGCAAAAGCTTTTGTACAAAGCTAAACAAAACAAAACACCATGCTGGTTCAAAATCTAGCACACAAGGTATGAATAATTAGAAATATACAGCAGGTCTTTGGTTTTCATTTCCAAACAGTATTGAATTAATATCAAATGTTAATTTGAAATGTGATGCTGATTGCATTGTAACAAATGCCACATGCGTTAATGTATGTGAGTAGGCATCCCACTCCATCAACAACACTCCAGTTGGAATTCTTCAATTTGTCCCTAATCACAATCAAATAAATTCATGTTCTTTTCAAAAGATAAACAAAAAAGAAAAATGCTAATTGAGTAGCAGTTTAAAAAAAAGGAACAACAAAAACATGCACCAATTGGTTACAAGTAAAATAGTGACTCTGCGGCTAATTATAAAACTTTCATTAGCGGAAACGGGTCAAGATGTAACACAGCACAAACAGGTTCCTGCTTGAATAGACATGAATAATAAATTACGGATATCAATGACTTTCATTAAATGCGCTCACCTGGAAAAAAAATTGGATGACAGCGTTTTCAATCAGGTTTTACTTTGACAAGAAAAAGCGTGCACGAAACAGGAAAAAACCCAAAGAATTACAGACTGATTGCATAGATTATTGCAGATTAAAAAATTTGCGCAATACAAAAATACACCTTTGAACATTTTAATTTCTGAAAAGAAGTTGTGGTTCTTGAGTTGATGTTACACTGATGGATTAACATCAAGTTAAAGTTATTAAAAATTTAATGAGAGTTGTGTTCAACTTAGTTTTCATTTCAATGGCTGATTCTAAAAAAATAATATATATATAAATTTACAATTTATGTATCAATCAAAAAAGTAAAACTAAAATATGAATGATTACAAGATGAAATTCTTATCTTTAGGATTAAGATGTGTCTATAGAAAATTTCAATTAAATATCCATGCCTTTAATGTTTTAGGTCAAATGAGTAGAGAAAACATAAAAAAAATGTCACCGTTTATTTCATTTGAGATGGACTCGTAACCAGTCATTTCATCTAACATTCTTAGAGTCTTCTCCATCAAATTAATTCCAGAGCCAGTTTACGGAGTGAAAATGACAGTCGTCCCAAAAAGAAAACACTGAATGCCACGTGACTAATTCCTGCATTGGTAATTTCTCTGCTGATTACCAGTGATCAAAAGAAAAATGAGAAGTACCAGGCAGTAGGCAGAGTAGAGAGAAAGAGACCTGTCTCATTTGCGGAAGGAAATTCATGTATGTCGCGCTAGTGAAAATTTGATATGAGGGGGGCTGGGACGGCAGACATTTTGCCACGGCGTTGCTGCCGCTATGTGGCTCAACCCTGTGTGACATTTCACTTCGGTTATCAGTCTGTCCGTACGTGACCAATCTGAGCATGGGAGTAATTGCAACGTACGACGTGAATCATGTGACAATGCTTATATGGGATAATGCCCGCCATGAAATAACCGCCCTAGAAAGTGAGTGCTATGGCCTCCGGTATTTTGCTAAGGACCTCAGATCTTTAAAAAACCCTGTTTTCATCCTCACGACAACATTCTGCAACATGATCACAGATCAGTCAGATTTAAAAACAAAAATTCAAAAAAAAAACCCTGTATTGTTAGATTTGGGGGGGGGGTGAGGGAAATGTTTATTTTTTATTTTTTATTTTGTGCATTTAATTCTTATTTTTTTATTTTTAAATAAATATTTTTTTAAGGTTTTTGATTTTTGTTTTTGATTTTTTTTGGGGGGGAGGGGCATTTGACAGACATTGGTACTTTTCTCCCCATAAATTTGTAGTTAGTGTAGTAAACATGGGCCCTACTGTGTATGTTATTGTTGGCATCGTTTCTAGATTACAGCATCAGCGCTACACAGAAACCTCTCCATCTCAATTTATTAACTGCCTATTGTGACCTCATGACGACCTGAGAAAACCACAAAAAAGGCTTCAGAGTCCAGCAACATCTGCTTCTTGTTAGAAACTTGGCTTCTAACTCCTATGGTTGATTAGCAAGAAGGAACAGGGATCCCCAGTGAGATCCTGGGATGGAGTGGGCTAGGACATGCAGCTACGTACCAGGAATACCTGTACAGGTGATCAAATGGTATTGTTTGGGGAGGTAACTTGAAACAGATTGAACTCCCGGATAACTTAAAGGGTCTGTATACCCTTTCTCTATGGTATACCTTAAAGGGTCTGTATACCTTTGGTAATTACTCAAAAAGCAATAAAGCAATAAAAACTTACTTGGTAAGTACAGCAGCTTCTGATAGTTTAAAGCATTTTGAGAAACACTTTGAAGTAATGTGGTTATGGAAAAAGAAATCAGTTTTTATCCCCCCCAAAAATGAATATGAGAAGCGTTTCTGTCGAAGCGTTTCTCAGATTGTGTATTCCAAACTGCAGATTGTTATCCTGCGTGGACATAACCGCTCCAGATTTTCGGCAATATCTCAAAAACGCTACCACCTTTTGAAATGAAATTTTCACAGGTTAGTTTTATGGTATATATCTACAACTATAGGGTTGAAACAAACAGTGGGTTCCAATTACCAAACACACAATCCCTTTAAAGGGGACTAAAGTATCGATATTCAAGGGACTTTTGGTACCTGTTGAGAGGTAAACAAGTTTGGCTGACAAAAAAGAAAGTTCAATTTAGCTGTTAAATTGTTTGGAATGTATACAATATAGATTTGTAGGCAGAGTACTTCCAAGGATGAAATCATTTTTAATAATAGACAAAAATTGCATGGAAATAGTCCAGAGGATTGTTCAGTACCAGTAAGTTTTCATGTACCAGCATCATTGCAGCCCCAAATCGACAAGTAAAGTACAGTCATTAGAGTCAATGTATCAACTGAAAACCCTCATTAAATATATAGAGTAAGGCAACAACAAAATATCTAAGCGGAAACAAAATAGAACATTGACTAAATGTGACATCCCATGCCAAATTCAGACACTTCTCCGATATAGTGAAATAACATTAAAAGTAATGACAACAAAAATATATATTACATATCACTTTTTTATCAGACAGGAATCAAAGTGATGTGATGTCTTATGAACATTCTCTTTGTTGAGAAATACTAACTTGATAGAACCTAACTAGGTGTTATTTGAAAGCACTTATTCTCATCTAAACCTAGTTTTTAGTTTTGGTAGGGAAGTACCTGGCTTTAAAATTGAGCATCACAAATGTTGATGTTGCTGTTCTTTTTACTAATTAAAATGTCTTTTTAGTCTTTGAACAAAATTACAAACAAGGACCACGCTCCCAGTTCTGCTTTTAGAAAAGAAAATTCCTTAAATCCTGTTCGGTCTCTTTGGAACGGAACAATGTTATTTTTACTATCACAAAAAATCGGCCACCCATGACATTGTTATTATACATTCATTCATGTGCCCAGAATGGGAAACTATTAATGTGCTCTAATTTGCAAAAGCACGCATCACATGGGGGAGAGAGCCGGCAGGGCATCCCAGCTTTTTTTCTGGCTGCTGATGATAGTGATGCTTGGGTGGACGAGTTCATCCAGGCAGAAAGGTTGTGGCTCCACGTTGGGATCGGTCGTAAAAGCGCAGCGAGACGATCGCCCGTCTGGATCAGCCGAGGTGTAGATCCAGGCGCCATTTTCTTTGACGTCTGACATTTTCTGCATGACGTTTTGCTAATTTTGTTTGTTTTTAATGTGCCTCGTCATTTCTACACACTAGAATGTCAAGGAGTGAGCTGTGTTGATGGGCTGTCAATTCAAAATCTTTATTTTGGGTTACGGCTATTTTAGAAATGAAGCTCAACATTTACACAATCTTGTTTTCTGCAAAACAGTTGCCGTATTTGATACACCTCATCGTCACTGAAGAATCTTTCTTGAAGCTATTTCCACCTACAGTGCCAAGCTGAATCCCTAAAGCACATGAAAGGAAATCGGTGCTTACATTTAAATCAAGAGTATTTGCAAAAATGAATGAACTTATCGTCACGTAAATGTAAATGAATCATTCAAAACCCACCTAGAAATATAAAATGCTCATATTAAGACCTTAATAAGTAAAGGAAACAATTAATCTAATTAAGAGCTACAGAGAGACAAAGGGTGGAAGTGACACACTAATGGGGAGATTACAAACTTTACACTTTGGAATCACAGTTATTGCCTTTTCCTTGCTCGGCTTGGTTTGTGACAGTCCTTTTGTTTTAAAGAAGAGTCTTCAAATTACTCACCAAATGGAATTAAGTCTTTGTGACTCATCTCGTATTTTTCATATTTTTGGAGCAATTCATGAAATTATTTTTGTAATGGCAATTCCTTATTTGCCAACTTCGAGTTAAAGGTAGTGTTTGTAGTGCAGACTTATCCTGAAATAAGTCATTTTCATGAACGGCGGGAGTGACTGCCCCTTTAAGAGGCAACCTGATTGATATGCGTAAAACGTATCTGGTGGTCTACATATGACAGTGTCTCTGAAGGGACCCTAATGATCTACCTAATCCTTGGACAAACAGTTAATGGATACAACTGAAACAACAAATGCTTTGGCTTCTCTGGGACACCCTAGACCCAAACACGGACAAAATCAACTCAGCCCCGAAGCCCGGTGGATACAAAAGCACAACATTTACAGTGAAGGAAGCCGCCACGATGGCCTCCCAGGGGCACTGTGAAAGCATCTTCGCTTCGTTCTCGTGGACGCAGATGCCCCAATTAAGGGGCCAACTCCATCAGGGAAGCTCCAACATTTTAAAAATATTCCCCTCTCTGTTAGGATCTGGGGGCGCAGAGACACTATTAAAAAACTCCTCAGGGGTACCTGCCCATGTGCCGCTATTCCAACGCATACAACTGGATAATTTACCGGTTGGTGGCGTTGTGTAGGATGAACAGCCAGGTTAGGATCTGAAATCGTTGCTTATTAAATAGCTTGTCAAACTCTTCACGTAAAAACGTGAACAAACATGCCTTCAGGGTTGGCTGTCGTAACAACCTAGGCAGTTTGTCTTTGGGGGGGACCCTACGTAGTCTGGTCCCAATGGAATACAGGGACTAAGACCCAAATTGGAATTCATGCTTGCGTTGTTTTAATCCATTGCTATTTCTGTCTCCCAGAATGCTTTCACACAAGGTGTCTCACACCAGTCCGCTTTGGTAATTATTTCCCCCCTGAAAAGCCAACCATTCCAAAGGCGGGAATGTTTTGACAGTAAATGAGAGAAGCTGAAGAGCCGATGTCTAAGAATGGAATTACAGCGAGTAATGCCTCTTTAACAACTATTTAAAACAGACATGTTGTTTTGTCTTTGGATGCGAGAAATTATACATAATCGTCAAGAAATATATAAAAAAAAGATGTGGTCCAAAAAAGTACAGCCTCATCGAATTAAAACTCTGGTGATGAGAGATAGGAAGAACAGATTTAAGAAACTGATAACCAAACCAAAATAAACATTTCTGAGCTGGTTTTTGTTTTTTGTTTTTTTGGAAGGAACAAACCATACTTCCACGATTTCTGGACCCATATTCATCAAGATTAGCTTGCTGCTTCTTATACAAACACATTAATGAGAGAAACCCATCACAGTTACACTAGAAACTGTAGTTCGACATTGGCGTGGCAAGGGTGCTGATGATCACATAATTCATATCACTGTTTTAACCAACCCTTCTGAGCCTATCCCTGTGTGATTTATCATCAATAATAGTTCTCTCACCAATGCCAGTCGCCATGGCAAGCACATTTTTTAAAAGTGCAGAGCGTGGCTTGTTGCCCATTAATCATCCAATCATGTGGTGCGGTTATCCTCACCCCTACCCCCCTGCAAACAAAGGGGAAGAAAATAAACGCAGATTCCATGATGTCTGATGGACATGATGGATTGCTGGTGGAAAGGTAGAGATAGGGTCACCAAAATAACCCCCTCTAACGCACATGTCAACAGAACAGGGAGGGTGATTCCATCATAGTAAAACCAAAGCACTTTTTTTTTTAGAAAGTGAAACCAAAAGAGTGTCTAATCTGTTCATGTACTTCCCATAATAAGTTGTTTACGTGGCCATTTAAAAAAAGAAAGACAAAAAAGAAAGAAGTTATAACTGCGCTTGGCCTATAAAGGTTCGTATGCAATCTGAACGCTCTTCCAAAATGTGTTTACGTGACAATCCTGACCCCTTGGAAGCTATATACACAAAATGAATTTGGGGGGAAAAAGCTTGAAGAGGATGAATTCAAACCATCATTAACATACAGAGAGCTTGACAACTGCTCAGTCAGTATTGATTCACATCTATTTTTATCGATAGATACACTCATCATCAGTTGTTTTCAAGATCTTTATGACATCTGCAGCACCTCAATTTGTGCAAAGTTGTTTTTCGCACCACAATAAGAAAGGTTTTGTTTATTTTGCATCCGATCTCAAAATCTCTTACAGTTAGGAGTTTAGAAACTTTCGATCAGCTATAATTTACATTATATGTATTTCAGAATTATACCATAACATCCGTTTGAGTAAAATGCAATTAAATTTTTTTTTTTTAGAAATTTAGAAAGTAATTAAAATTATACTTTTAATGCTTCACACAATGGTGGTACATTTGTTGAATTATTTCGTGTTTGAATTGTCAAAATTTTAAAGTTATTCACACGTACGCAAAAAGGTGAGTAACAGTGTCCTTACTTGTGTGGTCTTAATGACGGGACAGTATTAGATTAACAGCTTGAAGTTCAAAGGTTAGAAGAGCGGATTACGTTAAGTCAGTGAAATCGACCAATGACTGTGCAACCAAAGACCTTGCATTGCCATTGGCTCAACCTTCTCACCTGTCGCCCCCGGCTAATTTATGCACATTTGAAATAAGCCCCGCAGCTGTGTGAGAAGATTGATTGGACGACAGTGGATGTAAAAAAGTGATGTCATGGAAGGACAAGGATGTTTGCATCTTCGTCAGGTTGAACTGACGTCCTTTAGAAACAGACGGTCCTTCATATACTATGTCAAGTATCCCAACCAATCAAATTTCAGTCAAGTTTGAAGTGTCCAAACAGAATGAAGACTCCTTCAAATCAAACTGTCAAATTCTTCCCACATCAGCGGAGAAAAAACCCCAAAATCACTCATACAAGGTTGAGAAAATTTCAGTATAACCTTTTATTTTGATTTAACATTCACACTTTTGGATGTAAAAATATTCAAACCATCTGATGATTCAGTTAGGAGAATTCACAAGACAGTTTTCCGATGTTGTAGTGTGATTGATTCACCCCCATTGAAACTTTGCAAGTTTCCCGCTCAAGGAGATATTCACCTTTGGTAACTAAAACATGTCCCTGTAACAACAACTTGTCTAAAACATGAAAGATTTATATATATATTTGTTGTGGGGTGCAGAGGGATGCAAGGTAGCAAAGTTAATCAATTTGTCACAGCAGGTCATGGGCAATAATGTTTTTATTTTGGTGTGAATCTGTTATTTGTTTGTTGCTAGAATTACTCTCAAGTCATGTTTTTCCCTTCCCATGTTGAATTTAAGTTTCCTATAGTGACATTTAAATGGCAACAACACGCCCACCAAAACAACCAACCTTTAACATTTGAAAACACAAATTTCACACGATGTTTGCTCACAGCCTTTTGCTAGTCACACTTTTCTTATGTCCTTTTGCCTGGAAGACAACAGTTTGAATATGTAAAGACTAAAACTTTAAAAGCTGGTTGTCAAAATGTTGAAAAGTCTACGCAGACAAGAACAATTTAAACATTAAATCAAACCCCAGTATTTCTTCTTCTTTTTTCACTTGAAATTGTTTCCACAATTCCTTTGAACTGTTATTCTTTGAGCACTACACCCACTGCATCGGTAAGAGTAAATGCTACTTGACTAATATTTCCCCCCTTTCCGTTTTGAAACTAAGCCACAGATCCAGTCTCAACGGGATTATGGAAAAGCCTTCCCCAAATAAATATTATTGTTGTAAGGAAATCAATTAAACATGTGTGGGGTTTTTAGTGTGTGTCTCTGGATCTCCCAGCGGCGTGAGAGCCAAGGACATCAGGAGATGTTGTCTTCGTCCAAATCCTATTAGAGGAATCCAGGGAGAGCTCTTCTTGGGACTCGGCTCAAACCAACACACAATGCCGTTCTTTTCTGCCCCTGCTTGCCGTTGGTGATGTCTATCTTGGACAAGCAGCCGATTACATTCTTGATTCTATAGCGTAGGGAATGAACCACTGTGCTTAAGTTTCAGCGGGGTGTTTTTTTTGTGTGAATTTGTGGTTGAACGTTTTTACATAAATTGTTGCATTTTGGCAAGGACACCTTAAGGACAGGAAGTTTCAGACTTCAAATAACCTTCCAAAGAGATTTCATTGTGATTAAATGATTAGCTGTTACTTTAAAGTCTCCAAATTCTCAAATTGCTGTTTAATTCCTTTTCATTTCCTTCAAGCACAATTCCATTTAGTAAACACACAAATGATTGCGTTATGAAATCATATCATTCACCTATGAACGCAAATTTAATAAACTGAAAACTTTTCATCGCCTTCCCCCCCCCCTGTTCATTCAATTTAATTGTATCTCAGAAAAACATCCAACCAAATAGACCTCCACCCTCGCCACAAAATTGAATGAACAAATTATTCCTAAGAAATTTCATTCCATGCATAAATACAATTATAAAGAAGAGAACATAAAATGGCAACAAATGAAATGGGATTATTTGCGTCCCCATATTTGTCATGCTTCAGAAGGAGAGACTCCACATGTAGTTTCCTCGACTTGTGGAGAGTCACTTTGTTTTCCAACTGACTGCCTGACCTTGAGCTTTAGTCTTTTCCCTTTTCGTTTTTAGGTCGCACAAGGGAGGACGGAGAAATCCTTTTGCACGCATCAACAGATGCCTGGCTGAGCTAAACCCTCCTCCCCCCAACTCAATCGTAAAAAAACAGCGACACAATCTGACTTCGCTTGACAGCATTTGAGGGTCTTAAGACCCAGAAAAGAACGTCATAACTGGGTTAAAAACCAATTGCCATTCTCTTGATTTCTATTTCTGGAAGCACAGCCATGCATGGCTGGGTGAGCCAGGGTTTTTTTGTTTGGGGGGGGGGGAGAAGTTGTTTTGAATCCATCACATCTCAAGTTGTACCAGACAGAAATTGAAGTACACATAACTGACTGTCCAAATGATCATCTTTCCTTTAATTTGGTTTGCAGGAAACTGTAATTTTACACTTTTCCCCTCTTCTTTTGATGTTGGTCCTGGCCAATGTAGCATGACAAGGCAAGCTGTCAAGGAATTACAAAAGAATAAAAATTGGAAAATTCAACATAATTCAACCTTTCTCCCACCAACACAAGATAAGAAAAGACGTTTAAAACCACTGCACAAAAAAAGGGGAACACCTCAAAAAATGGGCCACATAAGACTCGCAACTTTAAAGTCTGTGACAATACATCCAAAGGTAGAAACTTCAATGTAGTAAATTAACAAAGGAGCAGAGCACACCAGGGCACAACATCAAACAATGCTGACCCCAAACCAACCAGAAGAGTCGTCATGGACGCAGTGGCAAGAAAAACACATTTAGTACAATGATATGGGTGAAGTGACGAGAAAGGTAAAAACACACAACCCTGATAATTAACACCCGACATACTCCACTTCTCTCATACTAATCAACGGCAGAATCATACACTGTCCAATTCCTCCAGGGAGGAGGGGGGGGGGTAGGTGGGCACTAATGGCTCCCTCGATTCCACACACGTCATCCCGCAATCCAATTTCGCCTCGGCTGATATTGTCCGCTGCCCCGGCACTCTCTCTCCCTGTCCTTCTCCACGTCTCGTGCTCCGTGTACCGGTCTACACTCCGGCTAGGGTGGATAGGAACGGGATAAATGGCCAGGAACGGCTTAGCGCAAAATGGTGTGACGGATGGTGCTCCACACAGGAAATCTTAGGCACTACAGCAAAATGTCAAGAGCTACATTTCCCAGTGTAATAACCAAGTGTGTTGGGGGAAAACGGGGATAAGGATTAGAGAGCTGAATAATATCAAAATTCACAGAGGTGTCGCTACATTGTATTGCTTCCTTTGTCCCCAAACTAAATGAATTCTCTATCTAAATGGTGTTTGGTTATTGCGGCCTGATATTAAATTTTATACGTGAAATTCAAGATGGACATAAATATCGTCTTTTCTGTACATCTAATACGGTGGGTGAATTTTTACTTATATTACTATAACTCTTCTTTATTAATGCCAAACCAGTATTTATGAGAGTGTAACATGAAACTTTAAAAACATTCCATTTCTTTTAGAGAAGATGAGGGAATTCAGCATAATCAGATTCTAGTGGTTGTTTTCTGTAAAGACAAGGGTAATAGTGCTTTCTTTCTTTCTTTCCAATTGGATAATTGTAATACTTCAGTCTTTGCACGATTGTTAACATCCTCTAAGTTTCCCTCAGGG
Organism: Plazaster borealis; assembly: GCA_021014325.1. NCBI lineage: Eukaryota > Metazoa > Echinodermata > Asteroidea > Forcipulatida > Labidiasteridae > Plazaster > Plazaster borealis. Next base: position 32,973 of record JAJGQC010000252.1, read on the forward strand.
TTCAGCTCACAATTGTGATGAAGTGGGCCACTGCATAATCCTAGGTCTCATTCAGACATGACACTCATTTTGATTTCTGTCAACTCATGCATACAAACAAACAAAACGGCCATTCTATGTCCAGACATTTTACCCCAAATCTGTCCTTTTGTTACAAGTAAATAACACTGTTATTTCCCTTTGAAGAAAGCAAACTGGAAGAACATAGGCAAAGCTCTTGTTTTAAACCATAAACAAGCTTGATACTCATACTCAATCATGGAAAATAGACAGACCTCCATGAAATTTTGCAAATGTACTATAGATTTCAACATTATTTAGTACAAGATCCCATAATAATAAGCAGAGAGATCTTCGAGTGAAGCTTCAACCTCCAGAAACCAACAATGAAACATTCATGTTTTATCCCCCCGTGTTTCTAATTTATCTCCCCACGAATGTAAAGAGACTAACACCCCGTCATCACCTACATTAGATTAAACATTGTTTTTAATATAATTAGTCTGGCTACATCATGCATCTGCCGTAGCAGTTGATAAATATGTACAGCTAAGGGTAAACCCGGCTCCAGTCTAATTTCGTTAGAAACAGATGGGAGATGTAGACACGGGCAACTCAAATGACTCGACGGCTCTCCCCGTTTCGTTCGGAAATCTGTAAATGCAGGGAAAATCTTCCCCTTGAGCCAGGGAGCCGTTTCAAGCCTAACCCAACGAATAATTATTTTCACTCTGGATTTCGGGCCAGACAGACAAATAAAAAAAAAAATTGTTTTTTGCGGAAAGGTTGTACTGATCCGTTGAATAGATATGACCCAATGTATACAAAGGACAAGAGAATTTAGTTTGTCATCTTTTATGTGTTGGTTGATGGACGGCACTCAACATGATTGTTAATTTTGATAGCCACATGGTGTGTATTTTAAATGGAAAGTGTTGGACGGCTTCTTCTTAGTTTAACTGATGGATTTAAATTCCAAACGATTATACTGATAAAAAAAGAGTTTATAATCCCTAAGAGTATCCTTCAGAAGGTAAGGAAGTTGAAATTTGTTATCATCAATATATTGTAAACAAAATAAATGAACAGATGATGGTAATAATCAAGTTCGAATAAAACCATATGGTTGCTAGATTTTGACTCTAGTCCTAAACATTACCATTATGTGTATTAACGATTTTTGAATTAATTTTCGGCACACATCAAAATGAAATAAAGCTTACTGTCTTTCCATCATTTTGTAATTATTATTATGGTTTGATTCTTTATACAACCTTTAGAATTACTTTTGAAGGCGAAATACTGAGTACAGAAAACTAGGGGTACAGATCGTTCAAACCTTGACTGACACATTCATCTAATAGCAGAAACAGGTTACCGGCCAAAATGCAATGTAAGTCGCATTGTTTTTGACTGGTTCCCTGTGATTTTTTGCTGAGCAGATCATTTTGCTAATACTTTCCGCTCCACAATTTCATGCCCGCTTGCCACAAATTCAGACCCCGACTATTCACACTTGGTTTTTATCATTTATCCAAACGGATTAAATAGCAGTACCACGAAAAACGGCATGGCACTTATGGTATCAAAATAAACGGAACCAATTGCAAAAACATGGGAGGGAAAAGCACACCATGTTAATCCTACAGGATGAAACCATGCGAGATACCAGTTGGCACAATCGGTTATGCCGATCAATGAAAGACTGCACCTCCCTACGCTAATGAGTTTGCTCGGGAAGTTTTGTGCCAACTGATAAACCATTGTGAGTGTGTGTGTCTATTAAACAAACGCTCAATAATAGCAATTTGTCTAAGAATCAATAATGCCCTTTGAAACCTGCACAATAAGCAACGACCCCCTAAATCTTGCCTTTGTGACCGGAATCGATCAGTTGGAGGATTAATTAATTCTAAACTGACAATTTACACAGACGTTTTTTTCTTCTTCATACGTCTTGGACTGGGATTTTCGTTTGTAAAAGCACAAACAGAATAGGTTACATAAACACCTATAATCCCTTCAAAGTTGCGATCTTAAGAAACATATATCAGACCAAACAAGTCTAGTCTCTTAAAATTCCAGCCAGTTTTCTATTCTTTAGGACATTTTCAACCTCCCATATTGTATGTACTTCCCATTAATTTTTAACTTAACTTCCAACAATTTTGCAATATGATTTTGTAAACAGATTCCAGATTTTATTTCAAACTATTTGTGCCAGCCTGGTTTCTGTATTATCCGTTTTACATTTAAAAGTTTAATTTTTATGACAGGCAAAAATAAACAGTACATCATTTGTCGCTTTTTTCACAACACTTCCAGACATTTTGGAAACCAACTCCCAAATACATTTCCCATGCTGTCTTGTTCGTTCCAAGTCTGGAAAATTGGCAGGACAAAAATCCGCTTGTGAAATCTTTAACATCTGATATTTTGAGGAACAGTTTCTTGCTTATAATGATCAGCTTGCAAGTTTCCAGCCTACCCAATTGCTCTTTCGTTTCATGGCGTACTAGTGCATAAGATTGGTCAGAATTATTGTCAATAAATAGTCACATAGATACAGAGAAATAACCAGTAAACTGATGGCATCCTCTGAAACAAGAAATGTTCAAGTCATTTAAATAGTACAAATTATCCTACATTGCACCAACACGCAACTGATAAAAATGGGGGGAAATTAAGCCAAACACAATATACTGCTACACTATAAAATGAATACTTCAACAAAGTATAGAATACTAAGTGTTGGCAGGTCATAAGCTAATTCCATGGTGCCAAGTGATACAAAGATCTCGTGCATTGTCAGACTCCACAGTAACCCTCTAAGCTAGCCAAATCCTTAAGCACTCTTGTGTAAGTTACAGATTTAAATATAGCTTCCAAACTGCATTGAAAAAAATCGGTGCAAAAAAAGTTCAATGACAGCAGCTAAAGGGCTGTCAAAAAACAGAAGTGAAATGCAGGTTTAACTCTCCACACCGTTGACAAAAGGACAAGTTTCAATGGGGGGGACCATGCTGCCATTTGGGTGACAAACAGCCTTTGAGAAACGGTCGTTCAACTGCTCATTCAACTGTGGCTATTCTTCAGATTCAAAGACATATTTCATGGGGAGCCCAGACAAAAAGGCCCTTTCTGCACAATGGAAATATTGGAGTGACTTTACGGCACTTTAGCGATCACTGGCCTTTTACATCGTAGAAAATACCCGCTTGTATGGAATTGTTCTCTGGGTGCTGGTGGCTTAAATAGGCTGTGAACAAAAAGCAAGGTAAATCAGTTGGCTCCACTCCAGCTGTATCTGGGTCGACGTTTGGGTCAGTGATCAGGCTATACACATAACCTGGTATCGAAACTAACTCTTCACATTGCATCCAAAAACTAATGGCATTTGAACTCACTTCAATTAATGATTTAGACGAAAGGATTGATGTGAAAAAAGCAACTCATTACTGCTATCTTTTTGTGTGTGTGTCTGCTTCTAAAAAGAATATATGATTTTTCAGTAAAGTACAGCTCTTTGTTGCAGAAGCTGTCCTGATATTTCACAGAGGCAATTTGCCTCCATGCCCCTGCACTTGCCTTGCTGCCCTTTGAACAGTTTCAGCAGAAATTTAGGTTTTCCCTTAAATGAAGTTATAGAGGTGCCCTTTATCAACGAAAAGTTGCCCTGCACAAACAAGAACAAAGTATCAGGCATGTAGAAGGTTTATCCAGCAGAGCAAAGAGCAACAAATGTTATTCAACACGACAAAATGAAGGCAGTTGTAAATTTACACTTTGTAACACTGTAAATCTGTTCACTGTAGATGACGACGCAGTGGCACGGGGTAGTATAAACTAACAAATTTCTGCGTACTTTTTTTTTAAATGGACACTCCAACCAAGGCAATTTCCAACCTCCTTTCAGATTGTCCGATTATGAGGAAAGAATCAGACGATTGCAATGGACTGAGAGTCAGCAACTTGAAGACTGTAAACACTAGCTTCAGCACCAGGGGGTTTATTTAGACAACCAGAGAGCTTAAAACATCATACCCCTGGCCAGGAAACAAACCCACTGAAAGCTTTTGACTTAATCTGCACAAAAGGGGCATAAATTACTCATTGTCTCAAGCAAATCCTTTGATTTAAAAATCAGAAAGTCACTTTTATGGGTAAACACGATGAAGTTTTGCTGGAATTTAGAACGAGGTAATTCTGTATTTTTACCTCCATGGTTGAACCCAGTATGCTCATTACAAAACTAAGGAACTTGGTTATAAGCGCCGGCTGAAAACACAAACAGCAGATCTGCAGGAGAATTGTACTAATGGGCTTCATACAGATCAAGTCAATATGAATAAACTTTCTTCCACCAGTTAAAAAGTGTTTTTCTGTCAGCCTAACAGCTTAAAATGTCAAAGGTCAGAGATGAAAACTAAACACTTCAGCTTGGATTATTGGTTTACTGCAATAATGGCAATTTGATGGGGATTTGTTTGGGGGAAAGGAAACTTGGCATTGGGTGATGTTTATTTGCTCAACCTAAGTGCTTTAAGAAATCCCCTACGGCATAAAATTTCCTTATTTTTCCCCCCTGAAAACCTCTGTGGTTTTGTAACCTAAACTTGTGATTTAAACATGAGTTTACTCAGAAATATTTGTCTGAAAGTTCGATATGGTGTTTTAAGGATTAAATTGTAAGAAAGTTTTTCAAAACTGAAAAGGAAACTATAACTTTACAAAAGTTCTTGAAGGGAAAAAGTATGTCACTGGTTTTTTTTGGGGGGGGAAATTAACTCTCATCTTCTAGTTTTCAATAAAAAACACTATCCAACCAACCTTTGAAAATTTCAACAAATTTCATCAAATTCTGTGGCCACATTTTTAGTGAAAAAAAAACCCACCCCAGAACTATGGTTTGTCAGGAATTTTGTGCAAAATCAAATTAGGCTAATTATTATTGCGGCAATGGAAAGAGGCAACAGTGATTCATGGCGTTTTCAAATAATCAACTGTTATGGTAATTCGGACGGAAATATTTCTCTGGAGAATTAGTACTGAGACAAACTTTATATTCAGTGAGGATTTATTTTGTTCAGATTGAAACTTGTCAATTTTGTCTTTATATGAAAGTCTCTCTATATAAAAATAGAGACAACAGAAAATCAGCAAGTTTCATCCAAGCATGGTGAACAATTAGTCAACCCACATAAAAAGATTTGCATACAAAACATCACATGGTTTTTGTTAAGCCGGTGCAACAAGATAAATGAGATACAACACAGGAAGGGTGCTCCTTTGTTTATCTGGTCACACAAATAAACAATACGTGTGGCAAATTGGGTGGTCTTAAACATTCCACCTCAGCAAAACAACTTGGTTTCGGAAAAATAACTGAAAACAAAGTGGCCAACAGTATCACCAATGAGGAGAGGTACAAGTAGTATAGATTCCACACTCTGCACCAACATTGACAGATATTTCAAAAGGTTGCATTTTGAAGTGATTATTTTGTCTAATTTATACTTCAGTTTTATACCTAGATAGATTAGTTTCAAATGCTCTTGCCAACTGGGAACACTGCACTGAATAATTTTAAAAGCAGAGCTGACTTGGCCTTCACATTCTACTGACAAAGCTGCCCTCAAAAGAGCCTTTTTTGGGGGGGGGGAAGCTGTTGCAAATACAATCCTCTAGAACTATTACTAATCCAACATCAACTCTGTGTCCATCTTCCTTATGTGAAATTGTAGTAATTGGGATGCACAGGTAGGTATCCTTTCTCACAGAGTTTTCAGTTACATTTATATGTTAGGGTACTTCATGTATGTTATGTAAAAACTGATTGAAAACCAGATTTCTATCAAGATTGTTGTGGTTGTAAATTTAAGATGATTAATTTTTGGGGAGAGTGACATAATTATTCAACCAAGCATTTGAATTACACTCCTGCCTATACACACAATTGACTGTATACATTTAATAGGTAATCCTTTGTAATTACTAAAACTGGTCATCCTACAAATTTGTACTGAGTTGACCACACTGGGTTGGTCTTAAACTACAGGCCATTGGCCTACATTGTCAGTCAACAGTTCAGCATGTGACCTCAACCCACTGTTCCATGGTCAAAAGCACACCAAACATGCAAATAATGGCCCCAGGTGAAAGTCCCCGGACCCAACCTCACCCTCTACAGTGTTGTAGTGGCCTGTTAAGATCAGTGTGTATAAATATATGTAGTGGAAGTGCTCTGTACACCAGACTAAAATATTGACAAACATGCTTGGCACTGTGAACACTCGGAATGAAAAGTTCAGTTTGCTTTCCGCTCTGAGCGATGGATAGAAGAGACGCGTTCTCAACAACGGCACCTCCAGAATCAAACTAACAAATAGTGCAGTTCATTTCCTGGTGACGAGTACTTTATGGAAAAGACCTCCCGCTGAAGATTTGTTTGGTCTGAAAAGCACTAACCTCTGACAGTTTCAACACCATTCAATCCTAAGAATGTGTTCAGATAAAAACTTACTCAAAACGCAAACAAAAACACAAAACCCTCAACCGACACCAAAGTAAAGAAGCCACAGAATGACATCTTCATTACAAAAGGAAAGTGTTTAAAACAAAAACCATTGGATTTTTCAACCTCTGCTACGGGTAATTCACAGACACCAAGCTGCATGAAACATGAAAACCACATGAAGTATCTCTTCCACTTTGCTTGCATCTTGTGCAACCATCGAGCATGGTTATAAAAATAGGGTATTGTAACAAACTGTCTTGACTTCCAGTTGCACAATCAACACTGTGTAAAGCAACCTTCCCAAAACTGAGACCAGAGAATAAAGAAAGGAAGTGATTCCCAAGGGGAAGAATGATGCAACAACAACAACAAAAAGAGTTAAGGGATCAACACTGGATCTTCACTTTTTGTCTTGCGTGCCAAAGTTTGTTGATGAAGACGAAGTATCATCGTTTGCCAGCTTAATGCAGTCAGTGTACCCCGGAGGCCAGGCAAAAGCCCATGTTTGTTCATATCTTGTGCCTCACTGGAGCCAAAAAACCCTGGTATAATATTAAGCCGATCCTTAGAACCCCCAAACACCCAGGGGGCTGAAGAGAAACCTCCAGTGCCATGGAGCGACCAGTAACCAACGAGCCGAATGAATCTGCCCTGCGTTGGAAACACTCTCTACCTATACAGACACATCGTGAAATCATCCAAGCGAATATGCCTGGAGTTCATTGGACACTTGGTTTGTTTGGGGGGGAGGCGGAAAGAGATGGTTAAAAAAAATATATATAAAAAATTCTATATATTTGAAGTGGATAGGGTCAGTGCCCGCATCATGTCGCTGTCTGTTTTTTCAAGCTTTTTAAGCTTGAGCAAATGCCGGAGAAAAAGGGGGAAGAAAAGGAAACACATCAACGTGACTAAATGGCTAGAGCAATTATACAGCATATTAGCGCTCACTGCTCTAGGGGATCAATAGGGAAGGCTTGATGGTGGCAGCGACTTAAAGACCGATTTTCCGTCTTTATATTTTTGTCGTAAGGCCCCTCTTGTCAAGCTTGGTATTGATTTAAGTAAGCATTGCAACAGGCAGCTGTAACCATAACAGCAAATCTTGCATATCTTGGGTTATTTACTTAGTATCCTTAATGAAGACGCTGATGATGCATGGGGTCATCCCCCAGCACTTTAAGACCTTTCAACGGAAATTAAATTGCTCATTTTGTTTTTCAATTCCTAGTGATTTTTTTTCCTCCTTTCTGTTTTTAATGACGGCTCTGTTTTAGGGGGCTGTCATCTTTGTCTTGGAATTAACTTAAGGATGGGTTTTTTTTTAAGGGGGGGGGTAGGAACGGGCGAGTGCAATGACATGAAATTAAGAGCCAATCGAGATTTTTATTAATAATTTAGAAGGGAGTTTGGGAAACCTGATCAAACAATTGACTGTTACCCATCAGTGGAATAATGAAATCGGATTCCAAATTGTCTTCTGTCAGACATTGATTAATTTTTAAGTGCTAAACAAACTTAGCTTATATATTTTTTAAACTCAGAACCAAGTTTTTCAAAAGTGAAAAACATCCGGAACCATTGGGTGAAATTTCAACAAAAAATTTGCTTTCAGAAAAAAACATTATCTTTACAAACCACATTTGTAACTGAAGTGTTGTCTGACCTTGCGCCTTTTTTTTTTACCACAAAGTCTGGTTGCTCACTTAAAATTTAAGTTGCTTAGTGGAAAAAATAAGCAATACCTCTTTTTTTTATGGTATAATAATTAACAGACAAGCTTTCTATTATAAAGGTCATTTGTTTTTCACAAAATATGACAGCAATAAAACTAGCAAAAACATTGTTTTTTGTATTTAATATTGACCATTATCTGAGGGAAAACAGCAAAATGATAATAAATCCGAGAGTGAGTCATGTACCTACACGCCTAGCACTGCCGACGCTGCCGATTTCTTTTGTCTCCCGTTGTGGAGTTAAATATTAATCCCCCACAAAACATCTCTTGGTTTCGCTGGCTGCATTTTTCCTGAATATCGGACTTTGCGATCAATGCTAATGCAATCTCTGCCTTCAATAATAAATGACTGTATTTGTGGGTTTCGCATTTTCCGCCGTGATGTTTTTACGGAATGAAAGAAAAGAGAAAATTGTGTGTTATTTAACGGTGATGAAACATGGATATTGCTGTAGAAGGTGTGTTTACACAGGGGAAATTGTGGTGTTTTGTGGTATGTTGTCTCTTCTTTTTAAATTTTTAATTAGATTCTGTTTTTTACACCATCATCGTTTTTGTGTGTCGAACCTCCGTTTTGAAAACCACCGACGGGAATAAAATAACATTACAACAGAGGTGAGCATGTAAGCTCAGAAGGGTACAACATATTCTGTATTATACTTTCTCAATTATATGCAAGTACGAACAGGAATATTTAATTTGCAATTTCATTATTCTATTTCTAAAACAAAATGAGTGTTCGTCTAATACACAGTATCGTGTTTTCTTTTCTTCCCTTTCTGTTTTCCTTCCCAAAATCGTATCCCTCCTCCAGCCAGTGAGGGATGTATATGGTTATTATTAACGGTTACTCAAACGGCAATACCCCCTACCCCGTGTTTTCATAAGCTATGTTCAACATCCAAGAAAAATAGCATTTTCCTCAATTATTAGCAGGAAATCTTGTGTTTTTCTTTGGCGTTGCCTCTCCCCGGCGATATTAAACCCTGCAACGGATTGCCGATGGTTGGGTATGACTCTCCTTGTGCCTGGGGAACGATGGGGTTGGGGGGGGGAGACAGGAAAAAAACAGTGTATGAATCCGTGTAGGTTCGTTTCCCCTACTGTCATTTCGGCTTGCACTCACGCAGTCACTTTGCCCCAAGGACTGACTGAAATAGATGCAGCCCGATCTTTTTAATTCGACATGAAAAGCTATTGGAACAATTTTGATGGCTATTATTGAGGAGTGCTGGAGGCGGCTGTGTCGCCGGCGGCAACCGGGGCAGCGGCAGCTCAACTAGCTTTGATGTGCAGCCAATAACGTTAGTCGCTTCTTCCTTCAGACCAGCTGGTTTTCGCCCAACAGACCCCTCCAGCGGTGTCCAAATGAGAATCGTTTCCTGGCTTGAAATCCTGCCCAAGGTTCCGTCAGCTTTCTCATACAAATTTTTCTTCCAAAGCAAAACTCCTCCACGATTGGTTAGGAGAGGGCAGATGGTTGCATGGCCACAAGTGGAAGTTTTCACCCCCGAGTTGGACGAAGAAGAAGAGGGGGGGGGGGTTATCATCCCAATGATATCATTAACAAAAGCCGTCACAGATCTGTATGGTTGCCCACACTCTGGCAGCAAACTCACAGCGGCTTGATTGATTCTGCGTAATTGTCTCACTGATTACGCCGGCTGACATGACCATTGATGGAGACTCGGATGTCTACATGTGACATGCCGTTTGCGGGTAACTTGCTAATCTGGCAGGCAATGGCGATCACTCTTCATCTATGTGAAGGGAGTGATGGCGATGCGCACATGACATTTTTTTTATTTCTGCTCAGTCAGATCAATCTCAGTGTCTCACACACGTCATTCTTGATTGTCGTGCCCAGGATGTACGGCGTAATCCGCCGTGTCCACGAATGACCTCTGAATGTGATATAGCACAACCAATGTGATACAGGTAGAAAACACACCGGATTCCGTAACACTCCTTGTGCTATTTAATTAAGTACTTAGTATCATGCGTACCTCGGGGTAGCCTAACAGTCACAGTCACAACAATGGTAGCAACCGATATATTCTAAATGACATAGGAGTTACAGAACATATTACTCGTATTTACAGTTCATGCTCCCTCTATTGAAACATTCTGTTTTGCGTTGGACGAGAGTTGTGTTTGTTTCTTCATGTCTAGAAACTAACTTAGTATAAACTGCACAAAGTCAATTGTGATGGATATGAGGGACAATTCCTTTATTCCCCATATAACCACACCATTCCCATTTGGGGCAGAAATCTTATTTTATGGCGGCCAAATTTCATCAAGTAAGACAAATGTCATAAAGACAAATGTGAACGCAATCATAATAGTAAAACACCATCTCCAAAACATTTTCAATTAACCAGTGTAAATACTAATACACATGTTTTCTCAATTAGTAAAAAGAACAGAAAAAGACCTACACAGAATTCGGTTTCTGCAAATATTATTCCTTGAAATCCTCACAAGATTTGACATTAGATTTGACATAACTCTACAAGTTACTTGACAAATAGTCTCCACACACATTGTGGATATTATGGAAGACGTGGAAACAGAAATGCGCTTTGTATGTTTTGTCCGATGTATAACTCTTTGAGAGAAACCATGGATGATATTGTTTGTATAAGTAATGCAGAATTAAGTATGTTATCAGAAAGAGACAAACAATTTTGTTTTAATGACCTCTCAGGAAAAAGGTATTGTGTATTGCTTAGCCAAGTATATTTGTATGTCTACTGAGTTAAAGGAAATCAATGTTTCAAATAATTAGTTTAACATTGATGCTTTTTGCTAACTCCTCCATCATGATGTAAACCGCAATTTGTATTATTTTAAATATTGATGTAACCCTTCCCCAGGGTAATGGGGGTATGTTCTTTTTGGAATAAAACAAAAATCAAATCAATTAAAATCTATTACTAAGCTAAACTTGTCTGCACTATATGAACAGCAAGAGCAGATCCTACCCTAATACCTGCATATAAAACAAGCCATTGCTTAAAGTTGCAGCTCCATAAAAACACAAGGCCTTTTGCAATGGATCATCGAGTACTAATGAAATGTTTGACTGTGCATATATTTTGTTATTCATGTCCCATTTTAGGAATCACTGATAATGTGATTTGCCTCACTCTTAGCGGAGCGTAGGTCCATCAAGTCCCGCCATTATCATAAAGGTGTCATTAAGCAGACCCATCGCTAGCTGGAGAGCCAGCTGAAACTGGACTAGATAGTCGCATAAGCAAATGTCTATTAGACACAAATTGCAAACACAGTCATTAAGGGGATAAATAATAGATGACACTTGCAGACATGAAATGAATTTGGCTTTTTTAGAAGAGAGAAAAGGCGTATTATACTCTCTCTTTTTTTAATGCCGCCGCAGAAAACACTTCCAAATATTGTAGGGTCATAAATGGCCAACGGTGGAAAAAGCAGGAAATTTTGGCCAAACGGAGTAAGGAAGTGAAAGCAATTGGGAAAAATTTAATCGAGTAACTGGCACCAAAGTAACAATGACTTAGTGACAATGGGACATTGTATGCGATTAGGGCGCATGCTCCAACTAAATCCTACAACTACAGAACATTCTCAAAAATTCACCCGCCTCGTCCACACGCACAAGATAAATGAGAACATCAAAATATGAGGGCGCTCTTTAAAGAAGATTTTGTTTCTTGGTCTTAAAGACATTGTACAGAATTAGAAAATATTGAGAGAGAAAAAATTGTGTTTCATGCTGAATGTACAGTGATTATAAAGTTTATACCTGAGTACAATCCTCCAGAGAAATATTTCTGACTAAAACACCTGTCAAAGTCAAGAAAATAACATCAACCCCCCCTTTTTTTTAAACGAATGAATAAATTAATTAAACATAGCAATCAGTTGCTTATTTTGAAGCAATAGAAACAAACCCGATATGAATATGCAGAATATTCCTCACAAGACGAAAACAATTTTGTGTTGTTTTCAGTATAAACGTGACCACTGAATTTCATGAACTTTGTAGCTTGGCGTATTTGTTGAAAAACCAGAGGCGGTAAATGAATCTACTCTTACGAAAAAACAATGATGTACTTTACATTTAGATAAAAATCTAGTATCTTTGTACACATCATAGTTTCAGTACATCTGGAGGCAAACCGTGGAGAAAAAAAACACACCCTCTTCTATTCTGACAGCATTGAGGGGGCACCGACCCCAGCATAAAGACTTTTCTTCATCATTTTCATAACTGGCCACTCAAGATTTTAATCCCATTGATTCCATTGTCCCAACACAAAATGGACTTGTGGTGTGGACGGTAACATTGCATTAGGCCATTCTCCCCATTGTTTTGTTTCGTCCACCGATCAAAAAAATTTGTCTTTTTTATTTCAGCAGTTTTTGTGCAATTCGCTCGAAGTGAAGATTGGTATCTTGGGCAAATCTCTGGTGTCGTGGGGGTTGGGCTCATCGCGATAACAGATCCCTGATTGCGTATCTAATCATCCAAACACATCAAGATCTTTTGTCCAGTGCTAAAGAGGAGGTGGCACGATACAAGGGAGATAGCTTCACCAGGAAGAAACGCCTGGTTCTAGGGGTAATTGTCAGTTTTTATTAAATTTCTCCTCTTCCCGAAGTAGATTTGGGGTGAAAGGAGAGATTGACAAACTGAACAACAGCTAATCATCTCCCCGATAATGCATCTACCATTCTTGCCCATAGCCATCTCTCTCTTGATGAGCCAAAAATCACCACAATTAAAAACGTTTTGAAAATTAATTATCAGGTTCGCTCACCTTTTTATTATATTGCCAGAGAAACCTTCGGGCTTTATTGGTGATGGGTTTCTAATTTGATTAAATTCAAAAACTTATACAATTTTCCCAAGGAATTTGGTAGAAAAACAGCTCTGATGGCTGTGAATGGCTCTAGGCATAGTTTCATATCAATGCTTTGTTTCTTACACAACCATAATGATCTAGTTCAGAACAAGCTGTATGCAATAAACTGAGAATAAATAGGGTGGGAAATTGTTCCTGTAAGTTGAAAACAACATGAAGTTTCTGCAGATGTGGTTTATTTTAATGCTATTAAAGTTTCACTTATCCCACAGAAAACACAACCGTACAAAAAAAAAGCCAACAACTTGATAAACTATTTCAAGCACATTTGCCCCTAAAACAACAAGAAACCTTACCACAATATTTTACTAATAAACGTGAAAGTTGTCGCCATTTATTAAGCAAAACATGAAGTCAGAAACATTTGCTCCGTGGACAAACAGGCCCCGGGCGATATTCTACCTCAAAATAGCTCCTGAAATAACTACAACAAAAATGTTCCCTGTGCTTTTTCACTGACCCCCTCGGTGACCTAGTAATAATGCCCCATCACCACGGTTGAACTTGCGAACCTTTCGCCAAAAAGAAAGAAAGGGAAAAAAAACGAGGGGAAAGGAATCGCCAGGAATAAGAGTAAGCCAAACTTAGCCTGTAGGCTCCCGAGATGAAATTCCATATTATGTATAAACTTTGCTCAGTGTACACAGTGCATGAGCATGTAAATAAGAGCTCGCAGGCATTTCATATATGAATTTTTCCATACCCCAACATTTTGAAATTAAATTTGTGGAGAATGTCTGAAAACACTGGGGAATTTAAGCAGGGGGGGGACTGATTGAATTATCAAAGTTAACTCCAAGTGAAGGGCTACATTTTCCGCTATTTGGAAAGGAATACTTCTAATGTCTGATAAGCATTCGTTGCTGTGGGGTTAAACCTTGTTGAGAGCGATCAGATTCTTTTATAAATTTCACGAATTAGACTGGTTATAAATCCGCCGATACCTTGCACTGTTGAAATGCAAATGTAATATAAATGTTCACTGTGTAGATGCTAATGCAGACAACACATACTGAATTACATACATTTTCAAGAGGTACACACACACACACTCACAAGCAAACTTCAAACATTACTCCGCCAAACCCGTCTTCTTTCATACACTACAGTTTAAAAACCACACTATCATCCTATACTAAAAACCTCCAAAACAAAGACTGTAATGTAATTTCCCTTAATTTCTGCGTGGACACAGACTGCATGCTGCCGCCATGTTCCAAAAAAAAAGCGGAAGAGCCCCTTTAAGTGCAGAAACCAGCTGAACCTATGTCCCACTGCACTGCTTGCCCACAGCATTATTTGTTCTAGGTAAGTGAGGTTAGGCTGAAGCTTGACTAGGGGGTCCCAGACAGGGTATATTTTCGGTGCCTGGTGTGTCTCCAGAAGGGAATGTTCCAGTGACTTGTAGCCAGCCAGGGGTGAAAGCATTGGAGACTGACTGGATCACAATTAAAGGTCCATGCCAGTCGGGTCAAATGGTTTCATCTTTGAGTGTCTTCGATGATGGAAAATGTCCCAACTCCATCTCAAGCATCAAATAAATGAGCAACATCGCTGATTTCTGTTTTGTGACAAGAAATCTGTTGACACATCTTCGAACTTTACTTGGACATTTTGTTTCTAATTGCTCTACTCCCTTGTGTACCTTTATAGGCTCTATACATCCAGCTCAAGTTGGTTATGAGCATGATTCAATGCAGACCACAATGATGTGAAAGTATTTAATCTGCGGGACCTTTACCACTAGTTTGATTATAGTCTGGCAACACAAGGCTACATTGTATACACATGTACATCTACATAGTGTAAGTTTTATCACCATTAATACTTCTAGTTTTAGTATAACCAGGGTGGGAGGGAGGGGGGTAACATCAGCTTTTTGTCTACATGTCACAATGTTCACCAAACCAAACTGAGATGTAAAAATCCAAGTAGCACAATTTCCGTGATTTTTATTTCAAACATCTGACAAAACAATTGAACAAAGAGGAAAACTTCAAAATATTTTGTTCAAGAAAAGTAGCTACAACAAAGTACAGCATCACAGAGGATTGTTTTATTACTGATCTTTAGGGTCCCCCCTGCCTCTCTTGTTTCTCTCAGCGGACTTATTGGCCAGACCAAGCCAGACACAGTGGTGTCCACCCATGGTCACTGGTCATCCCTGCTGATTAACACTAACCCACTAGGGAATCACATCAACTCTCAGAACTTTGGAGTCTTTGAATCTTCATGGTGCTTCCCAAACCATGGAGAAAGGAAATATGCTGAAGAATTTAGAATATAGCTGAAGAATTTATCAATGAGAGAAACTGTGATGGGTCTCTTTGAGGAATGCACAGCACCAAATAGTAACAGGCCTGTGAGTGGACCCTTAAAAAAAGAGCTGAAACACTATTGTAAGAATGATCAAGGAATGTCAAGTGAGTGCGCGTCACGCATTTACTCTGGTCGAATTGGGGCACCCCATTGATCCAGTAACTAGGCTTATTTCACATTATTGTAGTTGTACATTACTGTTGCCAAGCATATATAAGGCCAAAAAGTGAAAAACAAAAAAGAAAAAGAAAAGGAGAAAAAAAAGCGGAAATTAAAAATCGACAAAAAAAGAAAAAAGCGGATATCCACTTTAAAGCGGAGATTTCACAGGCCTGTAGTAAGAAAGTCATGCTCTAAGCCTCATGAATAATTGGTAAACCCCACAACTTTTTCTGTGAAATCAAAGATTTGGAGGTCATGGCTTTTACTAGTGATTGTTGAAAGTGTTTTCCATTAAATGTGCCTTGGTGGGTTTTTTTTTACTTTCAACTTTGGGCATTTCAGGTAAACTATAGTCCTCAAAAGATGATGCTATTTTGCTAATAAGCAACTGCAGTGCCCTTTTTCCAAGAAGAAGTCTGGCCAGCTTATTCTCGTTCGGGGATGTTTTAATTTTAGAGTGGCATAGCTCAAAATTTTGACAGCTAACCTGCCACAAAACTGAAGGAACAAAAATAGTTGTCAGTAAATATACTTGATTTTAAATGGCCGAGAGACTTAAAAATATTTGTCCAGTATATTTTTGAATATTTATCATTTATAGTGCATCTTGAGTTTTTTTTTATATGATTCCTTCCTCCATGTTGAAACTAAAGGCAAATGTGCAGTAGAGGAGATTCTCTAGTCATTTGACTCAAATAATTTCATGTTAAAATACACGAGGCATGATGAACTGCGAGAAAAAGCTTCCGTCTGGTAATGTAGAATATATGGCAATTACGGACATCGGCCCTACATAGTACATGTATCTGCAATTAGGTTGAAAACTAGTACGCATGATCTTCTTAGCAAAGTTCAGAACAGCTTGTCAATGTGATATTAAAATACATGCAATTTAATAGGGTTTCATGTCGACAGAGTTGTGTTCACGTGTAAGGCAATAAAGCCATTTGCGAGTTAGGTTTTGAACAACGTCTGGTACCACTATGACTTGATTGGTCACAAGTGAACACTCAAATTGGATTCCCCTGACTAAAAGGCAGTGTTGCTACAGTCACATGGTTCAGGGCAAAATGTTGTATAAATATACAAAGCCTGGAACCATTGTGCCATTCACATTCATTCAGAATTGTGTATGGGTGTTTGCCGTCTCTTTACACAACTACGCAAAAGCTTGCCTCGAACCATGTGAAATATCACCTGTCTCTAATCTATGGTCAAAAAATATTCAAATTTTATCAAGTCATTGTACCAGACATTATTCAAATCTAACTTGCAAATGGCCGATTGCTTTGTTATTCTACCAGGTAACATTAATTACCCGGTAACATTAACTATGTAGAAGTTTAAAGATGGGGTCACACTTTGGTAATGACCCTGTAAACAAATTGTGTAATTTCTATCCGAAAGCTTACTTGTTATAAAGATGGTAATGGTAGTAAGCATCCTGCAAAATTATTTCGTCTGAAATGCCTCCATTGATTAGAAATCAATAAAAGGATGTCAACAAATTTTAATCTCCAAAACTCACCTCAATAGCTCAATGCGATTTTTGGAGATTTAAATTCCCGTGGTGTCCGTTTGTGAATACAGCCGGACATGTGGTTGGTACCAGCATCACCTCACTAAACATGGATGGATTCAACGTTCTTGATGAAAATACTGTGATAGTTTTTTGCTGTTTGCTCATAAGTAGGCACTATTAAACTGAAGCTTTCAGTTTCACAGGTAGCTTATATTGTATCTTTATTGACAATGTGGCCTATAAATCACCGTTCCGTTGACAAAAGACAATGCTACGTTTGCTTGTGTTCACTTGTTTTTCTTTTACTATCTAACTTTTATGGGAAAATTCTGAAACTGAAAAAAATGAATTTTTTTTTAACCTTGGTAACATTTACACAAAATTTCTTCTGTAGATAACAACAGCATATCACATCTTGAGAAATGTTCCATTGAAAAGAAAATATTGTATTGCTATGTTTAAAAATAAGAAGCTGCTATCTGAAGTGGCCTAAAAATGTACAACTGATGTTTTTCAACATCCAGATAAGCTGTAATATGGAAGGTTTATTTGTTTACAGTGAGTTGTATTTTTGCTCTATGGATATGTGATATCCTTATTGAAAATGCAGGGTTTGTCATTACAACATCCATCCCAAACAAACAGCACTTTCCCCCACCAGGATCAAGTACAGATCTTAGTATAGAGTGTGTATAACAATATACACAAGTTTCTGGTATTTTGTATTGGAAACTAGCTGGTTGCAACCACAAAACAACATAAATCCCTCCTTTAAAAGCTGACCTGAGTGAGCTACCAAGCTTTCTTTACCTTTCCTTTGTTTAGCTAGAGGTGAAAGGAGACTTCATGTAACAACAACAAACCCTAATGAGGAAAAGCCTAGGTCAATGGGTTTAATCCTCTTGCAGATTGATTGCAGTGCGCTGGGAGTGTGTTATCTCTCTGGATTATGTAATCCCTTGGTCTGCCTACCTCATTAAGGGGGTCAGGAGCAGTCTGGGATACAACCCATGTGTTTGTGTCGTTACTGTCGGGGGGGAGGGGGGCTCAGGACCATCCTCCTACTGCTACAGCAACATGACTTAAAGGAGAGGTACCCAAACCACATGCAACAGCCTTTTTACATATCCCCCAAAAGTTCCAAAACTTCCCTTGGTTTGAAGGTATCATACACGTTTGGTTATGACTCAAAACAAATATTAGCATAAAAACTTACTTGGTAACAAGCAACGGAGAGCTGTTGATAGTATAAAACATTGTAGGAAACGACTCCCTCTGAAGTAACATAGTTTTTGAGAAAGAGGTAATTTCTCACTAAAATAATAAAAACTTCTTGCAAGAAGTTTTTATTCCTATCTGAAAGCACACAAAATTTGTACAACAAGGGTGTTTTTTCTTTCATCATTTTCTTGCAACTTTGATGACCAATTGAGCCCAAATTTGCACAGGCTTGTTATTTTATACATATGTTGGGATACACCAAGTGAGAATACTGGTCTTTGACAATTTCCAAACGCGTTCAGTGCCTTTAACCAGGTGTGAGAGTCATTGCTGACAAAAGAAAGTCTGAAACTAGGATTCCAATTTTAGCAGGTATGTTGAAATGATGGCATTTCCACCTTTCCACCCCGGGTTTCAATTTCACAGAGCTTTTTAGGAACAGTATCCTTAGCACTAGAAAATAGATCAAAGAGCAGGACTTTGTTATGTGTGGGAAAAACAACAGCTGATTTTCTTCACCATGCCGACTTATAAAAAAAAGTCTGAATCCAGATAAAAGTCTAAAATTTCTCATCCCTTTTTAACAGTTGGTATAACTATCAACACTTTGAGAAGTGTGGTTTACATCATTTCTTTTCAAAACATGATAACAAGTTAATGAAGTTAAGATGTAATTTTACTTTGTAAGGAGTTGCTAAATGCCGACTTTTGAAGCCCATCCTCTAAAGCAACTGAGCATTTCTCGTCAACAGGGGGGGAAAAAGTAAGAGAAAAAGATCACTCAAAAGAGAAGATTCGACATTAAAAAAATCCACCAAGTTTCCAATTTGTTCATGTTACTTGTAACCAAATATTGTTTTCTCCACAAACCTAACTGTTTCAGTATTCATAAATGATTTTCAATTTCAAACCATTTTTTCCCCTCCACATTATAACCATTTCAGTAGGCCTAATCGTACATAAATGTATAATACAAACGTCACTACAACCATGTAGCTCCATGCTACAATAGAGAGCAGTCTCTCCATTTCAACTCAATACATTTTGTTGTGCCAACCTTCACTCTAAATCCAGCGCAAACGGCCAAACTGGATGTAATAACAATTACCAATCAAAGAAGTCCGCCCAGTTTACGCCTTGTCAAAAGAAATTTCACCAGGAATTTGAGTGCCTTTTACCACTTCCGTATTTCAAGGGTTCATAACACTTTTTTTTTCCAGAAGAGTTTTCCAGGAATATTTTCAAGAAGAGAATTCTGGGGCAGAGAATCCATGGAATGTTCACTTCTCAAAAAGTTCAAGCAAATACCAAAGGTCCATTCCCTCGCCACAACAAATTTTTATTCGGACTGAAACCCAAAAGAAACCAAACTTAATCAGATTATTTAGCAGAAGTATTCAGCAGAACTTAAGACAATATTTCCAGCCTCCTCAAGCACTTTCCAGTGTGGGACTTGAATTGTCAGAGATTTGGCGTTTATCAGGAGCCATCGACGGTTTGGCCAGACTTCAAAGCTGTTGATAATATTCATTTTGATATGAAGTGATGGGCAAGCAATAAGTGATACTTCAACCGATGAGTGAAATTCAGAAGTCTAAAGATGCAGGCTCGGGTTTTTCAGGACTCAAAATGAGATTTGTAGTAAACACGGATTTAAGATTCATATAAAAGGCATGGTAAAGCATTAGTTGTGATGGAAAGCTAACCGATGAAAACTCATCGTTACACTGACTACAAGAGAAAGTATTCTGATTTTCTAGATGGCTTATATGACTTTATTTCTTGAGAATTGTTTGAACTTTAAAAAATATCCTACTTATAAAGTCATGAAAACCATCCAGAAAATGAGAGTAACAATGGAATTGTCTTTTCATTTTTGAACAACCTAAATTCCAGTAAATTACTGCTTTCGTAAATAAAATGTTTGCATTGTGGAATCGCAGGTTTGTTTTTTTTTACTGAACAACCTTTCCTTCAATTGTATTTCATTTCAAATGCATACCACTCTTTGTTGTTACATGGTGTGAGAAAGTTCACCAATCAAAAAGCAAGTTTTACCTGACCTCTTCATAGTATTTGAAAAACAGTAGGTCAACATGTGACCTCCGACCTCAATAGACTCCATTCAAGGTTGATTAAGTCAATCTTCAGGTCATCCTACACTGGAGTGAACATAAAATATGACCTCATTTTTGGGGATAAGATGTCAGGAGCCCAGACACTTTTATGACCCCAGTCCTAACAAAGTGCCCATAAAACAAGACCCACAAACCCTCAGAAAAGGAGTTTTATGGGTTGGATAATTCCAAAGTATTCCTTCCCAACCAATCTCTACCCAGACTGTTGTTCCTAATGCCAGAAAGACTATTCCCAAAGGCATTGTGCCAAAAAATGGAGAACATTAAACCACTACTCACAATTAACATCAGGTTAAACTAAAATCCTATACGTGTTAAACATTAATAATCAGAAGAAATATTTAAAATCTCAAACGCTGCCATCTAGGAGAAAAGTATATTTATACCCGACCCGCTTTTATTGTCAGGTTTAATGATAGAACTTAAAAATAACCACATGTCTCAAAACCCAGCACACGAATGTCAAAAAGAAACATTTACAGGATTGTTTTACATGCCTTGACTAGGATTGGGGGAAAAGTGTATCTTACAATGCAAAGGCACCTCGAAAAATATACAATCCCTTAAACTAAAGATCTTGAAGGTTGTGAAAGAAAAAAATTGAGGGTGGGAAGTGAGAGACAAAATCATTCCAAAGGTCAGTTGTATCACATGAAGTTTTTGACAGGCTCTTCTGAATAAAATTGCCATAAAATAAAATACAATAATAAGCATTAATCCAACCCCTGTGGTGATGCCTCACATAAGGAATCCTGAGGTTGATTGGGCTCTTGAATTTCTGAAACAAACTCCCTTTCAACCCAATTTGCCGAGTTCATATTTTCAGGAAACAAATAATATTTAAAAAATTGATTTTTTTTAGTTTGTCAACCTACGAATCCAATTAGGATCACTCATTAATTGAAAACTGAATATTCAAACAAAAACAAATATGATATAAAACTCAAAGGTGAGAGTCTGGCTAACAAGAAGGTCTGAAACTATTTTTTTTTCTTTTCTAAACCACGGCTTTGACTTAACCTCCGTCCTTCTGTTTGAAGGTACGCACCAACAGCGTACGTTTTCAAAATAACCGATAAAACCTAATCTGGACCCAAGATTACCGTGGTTTTGAAGAGGTTTGAAATCCTGGCATTACATCATTTTGGTAAACCCTTGAGTTATAGATTTCAAAAAGCTTTTAGGAACAGTATCCTCAGCACTAGAGAAGTAGATCAAAAAGAAATATTTCTTTATTTCTTGAGAAAACAGTTCAGCTATTTTTTTCCCAGAATTCAGCTCACTGAAAACTGTAGGCCCTTTTTCTTCAGTTCATGGTTTAGAAATGTAAATTTGAAAATTGTTACACAAATTTGATCACTGGCTGAAGTCCCAGTATTGATGAGTGTAACATGATACAAACCTTCACTGATAAACAGACATATTAATGAAACTTCAGCACAAGCTTCACCGCTATTCTGTTTTTTTTAATCTACACTAAGCCGCTTCCGATGTTGATATTCCCATGTACCCAAGTTATTGAATATTATAAAGAGTGATGGGTTATGGGTTTCCGAGATGGAAACTGCTAGCCATGCGATTTCAATAATCCCCTACTCATGAAATCACACAAACCGTGTGTCTTACAGCGTTCTCCCTTAACAGTGGTCCGCTGGCCAAATGCGAGTTCAAACGCCCAATGACCAGTCAGAATTCTGTCCAACTATAGTCTGGCTGGCTAGTTCATTGAGCTCCTACTGATACATGTAAATCACTGATTGTTCATATAGCTTCAATTCCCACAGTGTTGAAAGGGAACCATAAAACATGGACCAGTGAAAAACCTGGCGGACTCGTGACATTGCAAGCTCACTGATCCCACTGGCTAGTCGCTGAAAAAGTTAAGGGCAAACCCTGTCTTACTACTACTGTACATGAACAGACAAACAAGTATTGAATTGGATCATAGAGATTGGATTTAGTGTACACATTGCTTATCTGTACCAGCATCTCAAGCTATTTTGATTTGATAATAAGTTATAACAATCACTACGCTTACCTAAGATAAAAACTGTTCTGGACACAGAGAAAATATCTTGTTTAAAAGTTATTATCCTAATTCCATTCAAAGTGGAATTAATCTCTTATCAATCGTGTACTGAGTAATGACCGATCGGTGGTTAGGCTATAAGAGTGCCAAAGCAAAAAGGATTATCTTCCCGTGCGTTATGAAACCTTAAGATATTTTGATTTCGACTTCGGCACGGAATGCTCTTCCATGACGTTCGCTGGGCAGAGAAGAATGGGACGCTAAAAATTATATTAATTTCTGGCGTGCTCGAGAACCTGAGCTGTGAAAAACTTGCGAAAATTGGCTTGGAGTAGCAAGAATCCCGCTGGGTCCTTGGAGCGTTATCGACATTTGTCATATGAAACGGGCAAGGAATCCCCATTTTTGTCAATTTGCCCTGGAGGATGGACAAGGGAGTTAGAGCAAGAGATAGCCAATGTTCTGTGTGACGAGATTGTGTGTAGGGAAATTACTCAAGGAGAGAAATAGAGGATGTTTTAGTTTGCGTTCGGCCGGCAGTCTCGGGTTCCATCAATTCCAACCGGCGCGCTCACAACCCATACAGACATCTTGGGAATAGAAATATTAGCCGCTTATGGCTTCACTGGTAACCAGTCGTGGCTGAACCAGAGATCACTCAGTCTACACATGAAACCGGTTTTGATTATTGCCGCGGCAACAATAATGAGGCACGGTTTAGGACTATGGCTCTGTGTTTGAGCAGTGACATTGAAACCACTTCTTCGTGAATCAAAACGAATCCCGCAAGAGAGTCCCCTCTATCGCACTCCACCGTAGTTCATTGACTCACACGAGCCCTGTTCTGGTTTTCCCTCAACATATGGCAAGAACAACAGCAATTCAATTTAAGGAGTGGTGGGGGAGATCAGTGCCGAGTATTGGAGTTCAAAAATCAGACAAATATTCAACTGATGCTCTCCCTGTTTGCGAAGGGGGCCCAGGATAAGCACTGAGTACACACAGGACATCTCTAAACTAAAAGCCCTGATTGAACTACACATCATACTTTTTAATTCCCTACGATTCCCCCTTGCTTGGAGCTTTAGTCAAAGGAAATTAGGAGCAATTCTCTGGTGCATTATGGACTGGACTTTCACCTTTGCTTTGGTTGAGGCTGCATCCTGAGCTCTCGGCTCTTACGCTGGGGCAATTTTACCACTCATTGCCAAGGGTACTGTGGTCATTTCATGCAGGGTTGCAGCCTCCAATTATACTCAAGAAGAGAAAATACACCCCCCAAAAAAACCCGACCCACACTTGACCTTTGGTATCCCTTGGCAACCAGAGTGCCACTCAGGAAAGAATCACATCTAACTGACGATGATGTCTCTCAAATTGTTCAAACCAAGAAAGGAAAATAAATTTCCAACTCTTCTCGCCGACATTCTGGATACGTTGTTTTTAATATACAAGAGCAATTTTATAATCAACCTCCATGCCAAAACAAACACTGTGGGCCTCTTTAAACAACAAATGTAACCAACTTGAACATTCCGTCCTGGGTCGGCCATCTGTTCAATGTGAATCTTTCCCCACTGTGACCAAGTCCTCAATCCTCCTTGGTTCTCCACAGTTGTTTTCTCTGCCTGCTCAATGCAGTGAGGTCAAACCGTGGGCAAGCGAGACTACAGCAGTGCATGGGAAGCCCAGGCAGCCAGAACGAGAAATGCCATGGGGGTATAACTTCAGCGAACCGCTCTAGTCTTACTATTCCTCCAGACGACCAAAAACAAGATTGTAAATATACACTACCATCAGGTTGGGTTTTTTTTAACTGATCGGCAACCAGCTGAATATGTTTCTAATAAAGTGATCACAGCGCTACGGCAAGCTGCCTCCCACTACTCCCTGGATGCACTCTCTACCCAAGCTTGTGTGTCCGATCGGCACGCTATCAAGTCCTTAGTTCCACCTGAGAGATCAGCTGTAGCCAAAGCAACATCATCCGGCTCTCCTCCTTAAAGTCTTGCTTTACCAATTCACCACACACACAAAAATAAACCACTCCCGATGCAAGCTCAAGTCTTTATTATTTTTCGAGGGGGGTGCTGCCTGCTCTAACCTGATCACTTCCCCATATGGGGGTGGTCTGTGGTGTATCCATTGTCTCTACTGTAGTGTGTAATAAATAGAAGCGGCTCATGTGAGTACAGCTTGCAGTTTAAGCAATAACCCGCTCCCCAACATCTGGAAATGTGCTCTTTAAGAAAGCCATCATTTCCAGTTTCTTGATTACCATTAAGTAAAATGAATCCAGTCAATACGTTGTTAACATGTTTGAGGAACTATGGTCTCTCTTTCACTGGGACAAAGAATATGACTGTGTCCTTCAACGTTAATGATAAACACTCCCCTTACACAACAGATTGCTCTTCAGCACATATAAGTGGACGGAATACCAGAAATATACCAACATATTGCACTGTAGTTTTTATTAACCCGTCCACCAATAAGATGCAAATTTCCTATAATGAAGAATTATTAGTTCTTGGCTCAATCTAATAAGGGCATATGGACTCCCTTTATTGTTTAATAACAGAGCCAGACTTTTTTTCTTTTTCTCCTCTGCTCATTTTATTTTAAGGGGACGCCTTGTTTGGCTTGCTTATTCAGCCTAAAAGAACAAAAATTGATTTTCTTTTCTTTAAGAGGCCAATAATTGCATTTAGGCCGTGTGTGCAGAGCCAAGCATGAAGGCCAAGTGAATGCCTGGCATAATTATCCTCTCCTAAGAAGGCGAGCTCTACAATTCAATCGTCTTAATCTTTTTACCCCTAATCCCACTGTCACATAATTGTCACGCACAAGGAACGACGGGGCACACGGCAACGCCGACGAACAAAAAAAACCGGCAAAAGCCAAACCGTCGGAAGCATGAGGCGGAATCACTTCCTTTTTAAATGAGTCCCCCCGTTCAGCTCCGAGTTAGAAGAAAAAAAGAAAGAAGGAAAAAAAAAATATGTAAGAGAAAAAGAGAAGTGAGAGTAGGAGAAAGAGAAGTGTGTACGCTCAGGGAAAATCTTCTTCACGAATAGGATTGGGTAAATTGAAGTGATTTGCAGCACTAAATTGCATGATTCATTCAGCCGGCTCGCTCCTCGGTCTAAACGGCCGGTCGGTGTAGGTAACATTTCTACCCTGACAGTGTAGCAACTAATGCTGGTGAAAGCGTTTGGCTTGAGGCTATATTAGCTTTCAACAAAGACCCAACTGCTCTTTCTGTTAGCCTCCTGTACTCACTGTCTGTGTAGAGTCTTTCTTTCTCTTGTAGCCGCTTCCGCATGGACAGCCTTTTTTCAAATGACTTACTGGATAATCATCACAATAAAGTGAATGGAATATTTATCAAAAAGATAATTTTGCGATGAACCATAAAGGATCTTTGTCTCTTAAATTATGCATGTACTGGATATAAAGTGAATATCTCTATATATAAAAAAAAAACCTGTATTTCCTATTCTGAGATTTGATACTGTTATATAAACAATACTATAAATTCAACACAAAAACTGATTTAATTAACTGTGCACACAGCTGTAGAGACTTTTTATGTTAATCACTTTGCACTTATTCTGTGGGTTGAGTGCCACTGGTGGTACTGCCTTTTTTTGTTGCCGTTTGTAAATTGTAAATCTGAACATCATTCATTTAATACATGAATGCATGATATAGATGAAATCTAATTTGATTTTGATTTTTTTTAAAGGTATGATGCATTTGTTGTTTACATAAAAAGAGTACATTTATTTCAATTATGAAGCAACATCAAATTAAGTGCTTAATGTTTGTATGTGTAAGGCATTTTTTTTCTTATTTTGATATGGTAAACCGAAATTGAGAGTTCGGGACAATATTCTTACACAACTACAATTTTCAGATAGACTTCTCAGGATAATCAGTACCGATCGATCAAGTTTTAAAATGCTTCAGATTTATAAAATTTATAAAACCTGCAGAATGGTTTAATGCGCTGAAGCTTCGAACCCAGTGGAGTCTTTTTCAAAGACTTTATAACTACCACATCACATAAGAACCAAACATTTTTCATAAACGACCAAACAGATGAAGTTTTCTCATGTCGTTTGAGGCTTTGTATTTTTGTAGCCAATTTAGCACTTTCTCACAAACATTGCTAGTTGTATTACTTATTCCATACGCCCCTCTTCAGTTTGTAACATTGGTGTCATAATTACTCGGGGGGGGGGGGGGGAGGCTTTCACCCAGGACCAATTTTATGGCTCTGCTTACCGCAGAATTCTGCGCTTACTTCATATAGAACCACGTGCTTTACAGTGCGCTGTCAGCATGGAATTCCACGGTAAACAGAGCCGTAAAATTGGACCTGTATTGTGTGCATTTTGAAACACTGGTGTCAGTAAAGTATCAATATATTTTTTTCCCTCCTCTACTTATTAATATTTCCCATTAATTCATTTGTTTACATTTACAAACATTGTTATACTTCATTAATAATTTTTTTCTCGGATAATTTTGTAATGGGCCCTTCTTTGTTGTTGGTTTTGTTTCTTGCGTTTGTGCAGGGTATTAACAAACCCGCAGGTAATAGCAGTTTATTTTATTTTTTGACCCCTGACTCATTAAAGTACATAGATCTACAATCTCTTTGCAAGTCCTTTCTTTCATTTACACTGTCTATTTACCCATTAATCCGTTCTGCATCTGTGGTTTTAGGTTTTGGTATTTTTCTATGCATAGTTCATTCCATTTTGTTGCTTTGTTTTACACTTTTTGTTTTCTGCACAGGACTCCTATAGCACCGAGTATACAGGTTTATAAATCAAAACAAAATATTATTTATCCCAATGTAATTATTACATTAAACTAAAACAGTTTTTTAAAAAGTAAAACAGAATCATTCTGTATTGTTTTAGTGGAATAAATAATACTAGTCGTCTCCTAACGATGACTAGAGCCTGCTAGTCACAAACGTTGAGAACAAATCAAATGGTTCTTCACAGAGCCAAAACTCTGTCCAAACAGTGATGGTTGTACGACCAAGAATGACAAGAAATATCTAATCTCACTATGCAAAGCCCCAAAACTTATAATAATAATAATTGAAAACATTTGATAAATCCACATACAGGGTATAATTTCTCAAGGGGATTGCTGTAATACAGGCTTTACGAGAAAGGAGACTTCATTCTGATTAATTCCAGTTGTTCTACAATTAGATAACGATCGCATACCGAATCTTCTCTTCAAATGAATCCGTCAAAAAATCTAAATCTAGCCTATATTCCAAGAGGAGCGTACACAACGTCAGATGGAATATTCAGGCATTGATTCCCTAACCATTGACCTTGTGTTGTTGTACACAATACAATATTAGGTGTAGCTTTTACAGGGCTGGTGGTAAACAACAATAGCTACACCCCCATCCACGGCCCCTTGTGTCTGCCTGGTCAACTCTGTTGGCCCCTTTCAACACTTAGGGCCAATGAACCTGTTCAGAAAAACTGATAAGCATGAAGAATGCGTAGTGTACTTGGTTTTGTTGATGTGCACTGACATCTACAAGCACCCCGGCCCAGCCTGGATTGACAGCACCACGCTGGAAAATCAAAGATTAGCAAACGTTCCGTGGCCGATGTTTTATCAAGCAAGATGCAATTCAGCTCATCCGACTCTGTTGATAAAGTGAGGGGGAGCATCGCGGAGTAGAGAGGGAACGGGGTACGATATCGACAGAAAATGCCACACCGAGACAGCAAGGAAGTGGAGGGAATAAACAGATAATTTTCCAGTACCAAAGATGAGTCAAATTCCGCTTGAGTGACGGTCTTTTTTGGGGGGTTGTGTCTTTCCCTGCTGAGCATTCGTTTAGTGATTGGGGGGGGAGAGACACACTCCATGGGTGCAATCAGCTAGAAGTTGTAACGATGATGACATTTATGGCTCAGCGATGCTGCCCGTTTCTCTGGCACAATAGTAGAAGGGCCCAGCATTGATTAAGGCATTTCAGACAAATGTGTCAGTATTTACTTTGGCATGATTGCGGACTTTTTACGAGTGCAAGGTGAGAGATTGCATCCATCATCAGTCTCCGGACCATAGCCAGGGCCCTTGCACTTGCCCCCTTACAAAGCTTTCTGGGTTTGATCTGTGAAGGGGATGGGGGGGGAATGAGATTGGTGTATGTACGGCGTATGATCCTTAACAAAGGTAGCGTGCCTCTTGTCAGTCTTTTGAACTACATAGACCTGAACCATCTTAGATTAACTAAACTGAGGAAACAAGATGCAATCAAGGAATGAGATGTACCGGTAGGATAATGACGATGACAGCGTCTTGAATTTTTTTTTGCTCTGACTACAAGTCTCTATCAAGATCGTTGTGAGCCCGGAAGAAGGCCGTAACAAAAGTGCCCCTCGGCAAAACGGTCATTTGCAACTCATGTCCAAATGTGTGTCATAAACAACTGGTTGTAAAAGTTACATTTTTTGTTTCTGCAATTACGCAGTTGTAAACAAGTTCTGCTGCGACAAAATGCCCGGCAGAAAGTCCTGTATAACATTACGTCCTTCTGTTAGCCACCTCCCCTCCCCCACCACCAAGCATTTATGACTTTAACTGAACAATTTAGTGTTTTTATGAATATTAATTTTTGTTTAATGTTTGACTACTTTATTCTAGGAAAAATAACTGACTTCAAACACTTGTATGATTCTGCAAAAAGTAAATTTGTTACCATCCGGCATAAAAATCTTTTTATCTAAAACAATACAGCGTATAACTTAAGAAAATGGTAGTTGTGCCACTGCAACACATCTCAAGCTTTTTTTTAAAGCCCATATTTAAGAATTTTCTTATTTATTGGTTTTGTATGAATATGGCAACACATTAACATTGAGGCAACAAAGATCAATCCAATATACACTTGTATAAAAAAATTGGTAGCTTAATTGTTGCATTAGTAAAACTATTTTTAAAATTTTTTAATAAGTAGAAAGACTGTACTGTCTGATATTTCTGTTTGGACTTTGTTTAGAATTTTGTTTCAGTTCTCGGTCTTAACTTCTTCGGATGAATTTAACGTACTCTTACCGAAGTTAACTTGGTTACAAGTTGAGCAATGTACACAATATACATCTGCCAAGCATGCACCAAATTGTAAAAAAAATCACAATATTTCAAAGTAGCTGCCAAGTTAAATGTATATTGTTGTTTCCTCTGTACAGTTTTGCTTGCAGTCAGGCCATTGGCTGACTACACTTGTTGAACAACTTTTTACAGGAGATAGGTCAGGGAGGGGGGGGGGTAAGCTATTGACTGCGCAGTTGGTTTACTGCCACAAGACCCAACGGGCGATTCAAATTTTACACACATTATGCAAACCCTATGTTGCCCTATCATGTGATACATCAATAAGATACCCAGCATTGACTGTGTGTTGTGTACGATGTATGTGTGTGTGGATATTGTTATTTTGCAATCTCTTCCAGTAACCTTCAAAGTGAGCTTCCATGAAGCCCAACCTAAGCCATTTGTCTGCTGTCGTCAGCCATTGGTGACAACAAGCATGGGTAACCTAATTACCAAGAGAATTAACCAGTACCCATCTATTGTCAGGAGGTAGTCTATGCAAACTGCCTTTTATGACCCAGCTTACGGCTCATTACAATATAACTGAGTCTTATGACCAGCCACATCATCCCCACACCTTGTCACTTTGGGGACCGATGAGGAGAAAGAAACGGGATAAAAGACAGGGGAAGGAAAAAAAAACCTGATTGAATGCTGGATTAAGAAGCCTGAGCTATTGAATAATAATAATAAATAGGGCACATGGAACCTATATGGGTTACCATCGGTTTGTGCAAACAAATTTTTTAAAAGCAACACAAATTGGGACCACGACAAAATTCTTATTAAGTTTGTGATGCTGTTGGGAGGGGGGAGCAACGGAGGAATTTAGCCATCGGACCCTGCGTTTTACTAACTTTGGCTAGAATTGTAACATTTGTAACGACATTAGGGTTATTTCTACAATGTACCTGTCTGGGATGTCTTAGTGAATGTAATTGATTGAGTATTCAATGCAGAAATCATAGATGATGTATGACTTCGGACAAGCTAGTCTTTACAGACTTCTGACAGCGAATTTTGATCTAATTTAATTTATGTGATTGGACGGGAATACAGCTCTGTATATTTATCAAAATTTAAGTTGATTCCAAAAGTCGCCATCAAATGGGATTTCAATTATTTCCATTGCCTTTCTTTTCAGCATATTTATTTTGACACCACTTCTTCTTTTGAAAACGAATCCTAATCCAAAAGGATATACTTTATTTTTGGGTTGGTTTTTTTAGACCATAAACAAAAAACAAAAAAGAGAGAAAATATCAACAAAAATCTATCAAAAGACACTAAAACTGTTCTTGAATATTTACTTATAAATTTGTATATCTCGCGGTTTCGATTAAAATCTTATATACCGTTTGTAAATTAAAAAATTAAATTGATCATCTCTTTGGACCAAAACATAACAAGGTCTTTCTTAACAGTACCTTGCACACATATTTCTTGATTTCATGGAAAAAATACACGTCAACATCACAATGTCATGACCTAAATAGCAAGAAACATATCTCAAAGCGTTTTTTCCCACCAAATGTCAATCACACGCCACCTTTTACAGATGACAGTCTAAATATGTTTAACCTACCAAACAGTCCTTTGCGAGGTAGCAGTTTTTTTTGTGGGTCAAGTAGCCTCCATTCTTCCCTGCCTAACTTCGTACGAGAATGACAGTCTAAGCCCTCTACAAGAATGCTATAGTGGACTTAAGAATTGTCTCCAATGTGTACAAAGTGGTGGTAGGCAAATACATACATCACAATGGCTGTGTATACAGACTGTATAAGGTCTTTGGTTGACATGGCCAGGGCAAATAACGGGAGAAGGCAGGAGAAGTTAAAGGAAAGGTACCGATTGGTTTGTTGAAGAGCACTTTCATTCCAATCCTATAATCTCAATGAATATTATCGCTACAATAAACTGAACATAAAATAGAACATTCTGAAGACAACATTTGATTTCTGATATTTCTATGGTCCAACACTAAGTGGAAATCAAGCAACTTTCGGTTGCTGCTTTTTTCCCCGCCAAAGCAAAACCTGCTTTCAGACGGAAAATCAAATGAAATTATGTCTATGGTTGATTAGTACATGAACAACGTTAAAAACTAAGTGTAAACAAATTGATAAATTACAATCTGGACCCAATTTCATGGCCACCGTAAGCAAAGAATCAGTGCTTATGGAAGCAGGGATTTCCACGCTTATGTCAAGCATATTTCGCAGGTTAGCAGGGAATTTTTGCTTGTGCATGTGTGTACTCTACGTTACTAGGCATTCTTCGCTTACACAGCTAGCACACAAATTTGGCACTAGCGAAGAATAGCGAAGAATGGTGATTGAATGGTAAAAGTGCCTAATCACTTACAAAATCAAATGAGAGTTGTCAACACAATTCCTACATCAATTAATCTACGGCACATGTTTATGCTTGATTAGAAGCGTACACTTTATGAATACGAGTCTTTGAAACCACAATCTGCAGGGTTCTTGTTTACTCTCGGTGTTATTACACTCAGTAAACACCCCCGTTCACAAGATCAGTAGACTGTCCCACTGAGGGTGTTTACAAAAACAATTTTCTCATAGTCTGGATTTGAGCCTAAACCAATTCGTACACATCCTTCCAGCATCATGATTGTTTTTTCCTAACAGACTCCCTCTGTACGTCCCTGTTTTGCAAAACACAAACGCCAGACAAATTATACAAAAAAATGTAACCCCCCCCTCCATGAACAATCAGGGGGGAAAAAAATGGTTGAATATGTTTCCAGAAGTCAGGATTTCTTTCATTGAGCATGGGCCACATAAACACCCCCTGGCCTAGAAACTGCCAGCATGAAAAAAACCTGCACTGGCACACCAACCATTGTTGATGGGCCAACCATCCCCTGTCTAATTATTTGCTTTGGGGGTCTATTGTACAGGCGTTGGGTCCCATTCAGCTTACCTGGCTAAGCCCACAATGGGGTTTTATACTCGCTTGTCCCTGGCAAGACAAACGCAAAGACTGGTGAATATGAGCCTAAATTAGACAACCCACATGCCCCCTTTTCCTTTTCAACCAAGTGATAAAAGGTAGTTATCTTTCACTACAACCGATAAAACCCGCCTCTCTAGTATTTAATCACAGTTCTTAAAACTCTCAAGTATTTCAGGGCAAATCCATTCAGCTCCACAGCAGGCTAACAGTTCCTACATCCCAACTGATGGAATTCTGCTTCACCAACAACTTTTATCCTAAGACCTTTTCCATTAAGAGTTGGTAGAAATGATCTCAGAAATTTGAGGAATTTTTAAATTGTTCCCGTTTCCCACTTCGAGACCACCCAACATCAACAATATGTCCTGGATCCTACCCTTTTTAACTAACCAAGGGGCAAAGTGTTATCATAAGATCTCAAGGCTTTACCCTGGGACTTGAGTAGTCTTTAGTGTGGTATCTAACTCCACTTCATCAGATTACCAAATGGATTGTAGAGACTCCACTAATTGGAAGGTTCAGATATTAGCGCCCTACTACAACTGCTCTCGCTCTCATTAAATGGAACTCGGATTTTTCTCTGAGCCTAAAGTTTGGACTGGACCTTTTTTCTTCCGTCTTCTACAAGCTTGTTCTGTCAAGAGGATTTAATTAACCGCCCATTCATTTGGTCATCTATTCAAGCCAGGTGTGGCCATTATATTCCGGCTGATTGGAAAGTTGTATAGACAGGTAGCGTGCATCACGGAAGCTGCTTCAAAACAAGCCGGCGTGTCCAATGTCCCAAAGGATTCGTGTCTCTTCCCGGGGAAGATACAACAAAATAAAGGAAAAAGAAAACAAACTGGAGCAAATCGTGGATAATAAGTGGGACCCCTTTTCTCTTTTCATTGGTTTGGACTCAGGGGGTGGTTTAGCTACAGGAAATTCTGGAAGTGCAGACAATGATGACTACACAGTGGAAGAAGAAAGATACAATTTTCATTACAATTCTAGCTGCTGGGGGTTTCACGAGAAAAACACGAGGAGAGACGTGGGGGTTTTTTATCTTCAAGTATCTTCAGAATGACTTGGTGTCTTTTTGTAGTGGTTCATCGAAGATTCTACCTTGGAGAATGAACAAACTTTCATATCAGAAAGCATTTTACAGTGAAGAGAAATAAAAAACTTACTTTCATGAGCAATTGACCCATGTTTACAAGGTACCTTTCTTGGAAAGTACTTTTAAAAATTGTTAACCTTTTGGTGGTCTTACTTTTACACAAATACGTCAGGGGGAAAATGAATAAATAAATAAAAACTTCTCGTTTTGATTCCTATGCTATTGCAAATAACCATGGAAGAAAAAGTTCAGTCGAAGGAATTAAAAAAACAAAAAAATTAGATGTAATATCCATAAGCCTGTTGGAAGCATTATCTAGAAATGTGAGAACCACTTCCCAACAACAAACTATTCCGTTTGGGAAATAGTTAATTGTAATGGTGTTATGAAAATCAGGCAAGAAGAAACATCAACTTTCACTTGAAATAACAATCAAACCAGTGAGGGATAGTTTTTCCAGCCAAAATTGGAAATAGCCACACTATCCAGATGACACATTCTTCACTTTAAGTTGAACATAACAAAATGTCAGTGTGAAGTTTACATACTAATTAATTCACCACATATTTGTACGCTTCTACCAAGAGTTTATGTTCACCTTCCAAGAACTAGCAAAGGCTCCTGGACTGAACAATTTACATTCAGTAGTTTTTTTAAATACAATAGAGAGAGAGAGAGAGAGAGAGCGAGTGAGCGTTGTGAATATGATCTGATGGGGAAAGAAAGGATGCCAGCAAACCCACAAGAATCAGCCTGCCGATCTATGTTTACACTGCGCTGGTTGAGTCTTCCTGGTGATACAACGCTGCTAGCACGTTCTCTTGATTTTCCCTGATTAGCGACCCGGCCAGGTCAGGTAAGGCGACACCAGTCCCAGTGCTGGCAACTCTACCGCGCACAGTTCGCCTCAGCCCCGCATCCCAATTCACCCCCCCCCCCTGCCAAATTTACACATCGTGAGGAGCCAAGTAAATGGACGCACGGTACGGAACGCCGGTCATTAGCTACGATTTGGACTAATGTTACAGCGGACTGCGGCACCGCTCCCCGGTCAATGGACATGTTTGATAGAATAAACACGCTCTTGATACATGTAATCCATCCCTTCGTTCCTAGAGATTGAGGCCTCCGAACACGTCAGCAGATCGACTTTCGGAGTCCGTTTCCAGCCATTGTTGGCTGTGCCTACGGACGCATTAGGCTCCACTATCAATCGGGGAGTGCTCATCAAATTGGATTTGCGACGGAAAAATGGAGGGAATTATTGCATTAATACAAGCTTTGAAAGCCACAGGAAAATGAGATGAGGGGTTTGCATGCACACACACTGACGACTACTTTATAATGCATTTATAATGGTACTTGTTGACATTTTTGACAGATTACGCTTGGCTTTTATCTAGTGTTAAATATTTCATTGCAATTTCACCACATTCAGATGATGCCTTGAATGTTACAAATGTAACTCAGGCTGCACATTAACCCCACTGTACTTCAACTAGACACTGGGACCAACCATCACCAAAAAAAAACGGTAATAAAATATTACATTGCCACCTGAACAATTCATAGTGAAACGGCGTACAATTGTTAATCTGTGGGCATGATTTAAATACCACATCGTGTTTGATCACATTGTAAAAGTCAACGCTTAAAATAAATCCATACACTTGCAGACATTTCTTTGACCTTCCGAGCATGATCAAATCATGCATGGAAAGGTCACCCTATAAACCATGCATATCATTTGATTAACCAATCAAAAACGAAACCTCCCAAAAATCAAAACAAGAAATAAAAAACCCGGCATCCTCTTTAAATGTGATACAGGAGTCTGCCATGGCTGCGCTAGGCGCCACATCATGTAAGTGACACTGTTTTATCAGATAAGTAGTTGTCCAAGTTCCACAGACAACCCTCTTTCCCTTCCTAGACTTGTCCTCCCCCATTGGTAGAAACTGGTTCTACACTCTGAAGAGACTAGGAAGGTTCCAATTGGCCAGTTAACTACTGTCTTCCCCTTCGGTTACCATCATGGGGGGCACGCCGTTTCCTCGCATGACAAGGAATTTGTGTCAAGGAGAACGAGCGGACAAGTAACGCAGATTTCCCTTTGCATCATGTCAGAGGTTAGAGGTGAAGGGGATGTTGGGGTCAGGGAAAGAAGGTCCAGCATCCGCAACAGTTCTTTTGCTACAGGTCAGGGGTCAAAGTTGAAGAGACCCTTGGTCACTTGAGACACTTTATTGTAACAACAGCAACAGAAAAAATAAAGCCCTCTTTGGTACATTCTTGTTTCCGGTGTGATGTTTGTAATGTATACCCTTATCCATGCGTGTCTGCGTGAACACATGACAACTTGAAGTACCTCATCGGTTGGTCTTGATGAAAATTAAAGGGACAGTGCAGTTCATGTAAACTATTATTTTTTGCGGAAGAGTAAACTAATTGCAATCATCAAATTTCAATCCAATGGTCACATTATTTTAGAAAACAACGAATAACTGTTCATCTATCGTCTGGGATTTTGTGCACAATCATTGGCCATTTGCAGAGTCTTTATCTAATATTGTTTCGTCTTTGACAGTCTTAACAGGTGGAAATACTTCTGTGGAGGATATAGTATGAACTTTAAAATCAATGGGCTCTTAGATTGAAACAAATCAAACCTAATTACAATTCCTGTATTATGTCTTTATTGCAGATTTGAATAAATATTTTAATTTGGCCAAATTTGTGTCATAAAAGGTCTATCAAAACAGCAAGGTTTTTTTTTCAACTGTGAGAAAATCCGCAACTTGCATATTTAAACATGTTCTTTATGTTCAGTCTACTAGGTTCCCTAAATCAAATGTGTTCATGCCGTCAAATATTCACGTGCAAAACGGTACATGGTTAACCTTTGCAATCTGTACATGTCATATCTATGGTCATGTGCAAAGATAAAGCAGCAGTAATTTGAAGGCAATGTGTATTGCATACATCTAGTGGTTTAAATATCTATGTGTGGATCTAGACTTAATAAGTTAATGAAAACTGTAGAATGTTCCCTCCTTTTTAGCTGGTTTATCTAATTCCAAGTTAAGATCGGAAATGACTGGATATTTGCTTGCATGATGAAACATCAGTGCTTATTAAATTGTCACAATTCCAGAGAATAAGTCTTTGTCACTTAGTTAAAGCAACATCCACTTTTAGAATGAACTCATTACGCTGCTCGATTAAGAAAAAATGTTCCATATTTAAAACACGATTTTAAAAAACTCAATCAATTTGAAACTGGTATTTTTAATTCAACATGAAAGTAAACAAAATGAAATTTTACAAAAACATAGTTCATCATGATTCTACATTGGGATAATCTCAACAATCTGAGCAGCCATTTTGTATGACAAAATCTACACAATGAATTCTACAGTTCAACCTGCCCTAACACTAAAACCTCACCCTAAATTATATTCTCAAAGTATTATGTGGGGTTGTTTTATTCAGTAAATGATATTATCCCTGGAAACTTCATTAAGTTTTGTGTAACCTTTGTCATTAGTTCCATGCTCAGTGATGGAACGGCAGCAAAAGCTTATTTACCAAATAGTAAAGCTACCTGTTTAAAAAATAGTACCATTCGTTTTACTTATTAGAGATCGCGGGGGAAGTGACCACACAAATAAGAATGGCTACAGAATTTCAACATATTGACACAAAAAACAGTTTTTCCGACATTACTTTGCACAAATGCAATTCATACTATAAATATTGTTGATTTAAGTGAAAGAGTACACAAGCTCTCGTTTTTAGTGATTCATATCATAAATAGTTGTCCGACTATAATTAAGGGTACGAAAACATGGTCTCCTGGAATTATTTCCTGCCACTGTAATTTGTTTGGAGATTATGAACAACTGTCACAATTAGTTTGTTCGAAAAAAAGCCCAAGTAAAAGACAAACAAATTGGGAAAAAGGACCTTAAAGTCCAAAGTTTCTGACTCGCGTCTGTTGTGAAGACAAAATTACCCCTTTTCATACACAGTGAACTCTGCATGGAAGAAACTGCATTGTACTATACTTATAACACTACTCAACATACAGCCTCAGTGAACTTTGACCTTGTTTTCCTGGCTCTCCATGGTGGGGGTCGTGACCCCTAGAATGGATTATCAGTATGTTAAAAAAACAAAACAATTAGAAGTGAATCAATTTCTGTTGACGTTATTAAAGGAAACATTAGTGAAGATATTTTGATTGAACATGCTGATAGTACATTAGTATTAGTGCATAAAAATTGTCATAAACAACAACATATTATATTCCGAACCTCTAGTTTCAAGAATCATAAAAAACAACCAGGGAAAACTACCTCATGATTAAAACAAGCCTCTTGTATTTCGTTTTGAGAAAAACAATGCCTGCCAGCAACATTTTTAATAGTTCATCAAAACTGGAAGCAATTCAAGCAGAAAAAAACCCAAAAACTAAAAAACCTGATGAATTTTTACATTTAGATTATAACATAATTTTAAATGTCAGAGAAAAAAAAGAAAAAATTACAAATTGTGTAATTTCTATCCGAAAGCCTTTGATGGTAATGGTAGTAAGCATCATGCAAAATTATTTCATCTGATATGTCCCCCGTTGATTAGTAATCAATAAAAGTCAAAAAGGTGAATTTTGAAGATTTAAATTTCCGCTGTGTGCATTTGTGAATGCCGTGGCTAG
Source organism: Plazaster borealis (assembly GCA_021014325.1). NCBI lineage: Eukaryota > Metazoa > Echinodermata > Asteroidea > Forcipulatida > Labidiasteridae > Plazaster > Plazaster borealis. Next base: position 71,479 of record JAJGQC010000252.1, read on the forward strand.
AGATGTGGTTTGTACCCGCGTCACTTCGCTAAACATGGATGGATTCGTTGAAAATACCATGACAGGTTTTTCCCAATTTTCTCAACAAGTCAACACTGTATTCAGCTGAAACTTTCACAGGCGACTTTTAGTTTAGTTTATCTTTCTAGATAATATTGCCTATAAATCAGCATTAACGTTAACAAAAGCCAATCTATGAGCCTACCTTTAAGGGTATAAAGAATAGTGATTGGTTTTACTTGTACAAATACAAAGCTTAGCCATGTTATGCTAAGGTAAGTTAATCAGACTGAAAGAGAAAGTTGCTCCTCTGGTGATTTCAAAACTATTCCAAAAATGTTAGAAGTTAGGAGGTTGCCAACTTGTGGAAAGGACATGTAATAAAATGTACACTGAGCCTGATTCTTTACTTCACCATCCATGACAATGGTTCTCATAAATTAAAATTGCTTATTAGCAGGGAACCAGTCAAAAAACAGTCAATCTACCCACATGGACCTTTCCGTATGGGCCTAATATCATAAAGCTGTTAAGCAGAGAATTCTGCTTAGCAAATTCCTTTGCTAAGCAAGAAATGAGTGGAGTACCAGTACCAGCAATGTTAACTGTATGTTATTCTGGCTGGTAACCTATTTTTTTCTAAGCAAGAGTTTTGTTGTGCTTACAGGCTTTATGAAATTGGCCCCTGGTGTCCTGCTCATCTGCTAAGCAAGGTTTATCTGTGTATAGCACATTTTGTGCCCTTACCAGGTCAATTGGTCTCAGCAGCGCATGCCTGCAATGGGACTGTACATGTGCATGCGGATCCTGAAACTTATCCAACACTTGAGATTATGAATTGCTAAAATAACTTCCTCAAGTGAATGATGTACAAGTACTTCCTTTCATAACTGATAGTGAATTCTACATTGTACAATGTAAACTGCACTATGGAGGCATGACTGCACTAACTCGACCAAAACAGCACCATCATTTGCACAGTCACTCGACCAGGGATCTTTTTTTTCGCCGCTGAACCAAGGGACTTTTGTCCACTGACCATTTAGCTCTGCAATAATACAGCTGGCGGGTTCGTTGACTATTTGAAATGCAACACAGTAAACTCAAGGTAAACATAAATGCGCCATACTTCTTTTCACACCATTATAAACATTCTCTTTGAAGTTTCCCGTCTACAAAAGAGGAATTTTTGAAAGGAGTTACCAGATTTTATCCCCCTGTCCTTCACTTCAAATTCAGCGCCAACAAACGAATTTGAACAAACTTGTTCTTCACAGCGACACGAGTTCCAACTTTCCATACAAACAAGCGATTATAAGATTGGTTTTTTTTTTTAATACATTTTTTATTATCTGCGCAAGACTGTTGCACTGAACACTTGGCAATTTAATTAATTGACAATTTCACTCTCTACAAACTCTTCTAGAGGAGAGAGAGTTGAGTATCAGGGAAGGGTATGAGTTACAAATTAATTTCTTGTGAGGTTCGGGTCGTGATCTGCTGGCCACGGTTGCGCATAGATGACTGGCCTGCCCAGGCCAATTATCACTAGGGGGCTGAAAGCTTGATGGGTTGGTCCGGGTAGATGTGAGCTCATTAAGTGTCAAGAATGGTTAAACCGGGGGTGAAATCTCAGGGCAAATGGCACCAGAAGGGTGCAGGAAAGAGAAACGAGGTCTGAATTTTTTAAGAATTTGAAACATTTTAGAGAAGAGAAATACAAACATAATAATAGGTTCTTATAAAGCGCACAAATCCTAGGTGCGGGATCTAGGCACTGTGAAGATGGAACATGTGGTAGAATCGATACAGTTCTGTTTTGAGCAATTTCTTGAAGACAATAAAAATTTACTTGTTACAAATAGCAAAGAGTTTTAAGGAGTAAACTTAGAAGAAGAAAAAAAGCGGTTTAACTTGACAAATTAATTTCATTTCGTCTTGAATGACACATACATGGGTTCTTAATAAGAATGCTTTTAACTAATTATCCTCGATATTTTATTCAAAATTATAATCAACTGGACCAAATTCGGTCCAAATTTTATTTTGAATAGCAGAAAATGAATTAATGCTTTACAGTTCTGTTTCTTCTAAATCCTTTGCCAAATGTAACTTATTTAGAGATATTTGACCCATATCATAGTCAATCAACAGTCCTCTGGAAAAAAACATCATGCTCATCATAGGCTAAAAGACAACTTAAAATACGGCAAATTTTGAAACAGGTTTTTAGTCTGTAAAGATCTGTACCACACAAGTAATTTGAATTCTTGTTATGCCCCAAATGTAACTCAGGTGGAGTCATTGACACTCCAGCGCATTGTCGCTCTAGATACTAACCCGCCCAGAAAAAAAAAGCCTCCATTAAATTCTTCCTCAGTAGGAATTAGAGCCCCCAATCTTAGAATAACAGGGAAGATATCAGCTGAACCTTAGCTGACAAACCTGCGTAAATTTCCTCCGAAACATCCCGCCGCTAGTGTCAACATTCAACAGTTAAGACACACCAAGACCCCAAGAAAACAAAAACATGAGTCAGGCATCTAAATTGGAAGTGCAGTGAATGGGCTAGATCCTGGCTGCGGAAACCTTTAATTCTCCCTGCTATCTTCTGCAAGGTCAATCTGGGTGAACTCCTCAAACATTAAAGGGGTAGGCAAGGCCGTTGCTTAATTCTTGAAAATATTGTCAGAAACAAGAAAGAAAAAACCCCCAAACCCCACTTTTTTATTATCTGTATTGACCTTAAACAAGTAAATTCCAACGTTGAGATACCTTTTGAATCTTAGATTTTTTTTTGCATTTCAAAAATTATCTATCGGATACTGTAAGAGCGACATTAGGAAAGTGCAGATGGTATGTAAAACTGTATGACTACAATTTATAAAGTCTTTCAAAGCTTTTTGAAAAGAAAAACAATGTTTAGTTTATAACATGTTTAGTTTGTAACCTCAAACAAGTGTGTTCAAGCATGCAGCTATAAAACACAGTCTGACTGCCAACTTGATGAAGAAGTCATCAAGTGGAAACAGTTTTTTTTCTTCACGTTATGTGTGCAAGTCTAGTGCATATTGGAATATTTGGGGGAAGTTTCTGTTACCACATACATTGCTTGAAACAACATTGTGCACTTTAAAAATGTGTTTGACTGTGAAGGCGTCAACAAAAATAATAAGCAGAACTTATTTATACTAGTTTATTACTCTTTTGTAATTTATAAACTGTAACGCTTCTGGATTCGTCATAGTTGTCGATCAAAAAATTTAGGCCCAAACTTTGAAAACACTTTTTCCGATGACAGTGCACCTCAAAAGGACTATACTATGATGTCATCCGTGGGATGAAGCTTTGTAATGCAACCAAGTGGCTGCTATAAAAAAATGGAGCTCCCACAAATGATGTCACATGAGTGATGACGTCACAGGGCATTTCTTGAATCTTACTGTAAAGCACCGGAGAGGGGTGTTCAAAATGGTTGTTGTTGTTGTTGTTTGTTTAGTTTTGTTTGTTTGTTTGTTTGTTTTGGGGGGGTTTGGGTGGAGGGGTTACAATTTACAAACTTGTTCACTTTGTGATTTAAATTTATGTATTGATTGAAAACTTGAATGATTTTCAGCAAATTGCTGCTGTTTTCGTTCAAGCTGGTGTTTAATGGGTACCAATGTTTAAAGATGAGCCAGACTTCCTTTGAACTATAATACACTTCATCAATGTTGAGCCTTTCCGCTTTTTATGAATTAAAATCATAATAAGAAAACTCTGTTGAATGGGAAAATAGAATAACAACGTTTTGAAGGAATTCTTCTTAATGTTTAATGTAATTTTTGCAAACTGGAAATATGACTGGCTACAGCGAGACGTGTGTATCAGCCATATTCCTATTTCATAAAATCACTTTTGTTATTAAGCCAAAATAGCCACGAAGGGTCACTCCGTGTCAGCTCACTGCCGACATTATCCAAGTTTCCCCAGGTGACCCGCTCCGAAAGAGCAAAGGGTTTCCAACTTTCTGGGTCCCCATTCAGTTAATAACGGGCTGATTGAACCAGCGGTTGTTCACTTATTAACAGTAAAGTGAATGGGTAAGTTGAGCATTACTGAAACCCCCCTCTCTCTCTCTCTCTGTATGTCCCCAGTCTCCACTGTTCTCATGATGTAATGAAACGTTAGCACGACTCAATGCAAGTCCCCCAATCAGAGCAAATTACAGACACCGAGATGTGCGGCGACGCTGACGTAGGACGCAATGAGATGCTCTCTGATCACTTTATTAATCATGGGGATCTAGCAGCGACCAGTTAGCATGGAGGAAGAAGGAGACAGAAACTGAAGGGGATACTGCCATCCTCCCTTGGGTTGGGAGTCCTAATGGCCTTTGTTGGCTGTGCGTCTGAGATCAGAGGATGGCGAATATAAGCTTATCTATTACTACATGTACGATACATCTCACCAAGAAAACAAACCATTTCTTTATAAAATAAAAAGCTGGTAGTCTGGAAAACATTTGAGGTGGATCTTGTTTTTGTTTTTTTATCCTTTGAAATTTTGTTGAAGTTCCTGCACGCTATTATAACAAAAAAAGAAAATGTGCTACAGGCGTCTACCAAAATCAAAGCTATAATTTTCTACCTTGATAACAACTGAGATTTCATCACTCTTCCTCCCTTCCTTTGTTTTTTTTGTTTTTTGGGTACGTTATTTTTTTTATGAGGGGTGTGTTTTAAAAGATGGAAGTGTTCTGGACATTTATGATTACCAATAACAACGTAACCAAAGTTGCAGAAAGTGTGCATGCCTTCATTGAAACCACACAATTCCCTCTGACGATTTCTTTCAGAAAAATATAAAACCAAAAGTAAAATATCATGTTCAATTTAGTACAAAAGTATCTAGACAAGCTCTGTGTGCAAACCACAAAATGCTGGAATCCAGGACATTTCAAAGACGTTCTTTTCAAACACGTCGTATTGATGAAACAACTTCTTCTCTACAAATCAGGAGTCAATAATAACTGTCACCTTTGCATCATCTAAAGCCGTCTGGATTCTTTATCACTAATTCAGTACCCTAAATATTTTATCACGCGCAAAGTAGAATAAGTGTCACGCAACTGGATCAGTACAATAGATATCCCATATCACACAAACGGCATATTTTTCCCAAATATGAGGGAACGTATAGAGAGGTACGCCTGGTTCCTTTGTCCCTGATGCCTCGTGATGAAATGTTACCCTCATGTTATCACCAAAACAGATTACTATTAATGGATCAGTAAATACTGTAAACGGTGTAATCTGTGATTTGAAATAGTAAAAACTTGGCTAACAGATAACCTATGTGCTCACCCATGCATAGTACATACTCAATTAAATGACTATTGTGAAGTCCAATGCAATGGTTTGCCATCACAAATTTTTTGAAGTGCCTGTTCCTTTGTGACTCCCAACCCCCAACCCCCCTACTGTTGTTTGAACAATCCGCAGTCGCTAAAATCAAATCAATGACTACAAATAACTACCAAAAAAAAGCTTCAACTATTTAAAAAATGTGAATTGCTCGAATCTTAAATTCCTTCAATCCACGCAGACTAAAAACAACAATGGAAGCTTTGCAAACATTCCTTTTTAGGTTATAATTGAGTTTTTGATTGTTCCTGCAAAATGGGATACCAAGAATTTGAAAAATAAACAAAACAAGTGAGGTGGTTTACATCTGTGATTTGTTTGAATATTTGTTTGTTCGTTGGTGTTCTTGTGAGCGATGCCAATTGTAGTGTTTTTCAAATCTGTGCCTAAAAAAACCTGACGTGAATTAGAAGATAATTTCAGCTTAGCATGGTGCAAGTTACACTTTTAAATTAGTTTAAAGTGTGCTGGATGCGATCTTCAATATCCTACGAGGCATGTGTTAAAGATTTGCGCCTCCTTGAAGAGTGAAAGTGATGGGCTGCCTTGTGCATGCTGATAATGAAGCTCTTTTGCATTCTAACCTTCATTCTTAACTTGCATCCCCTTAATAACGGACTGTCAATTTACGCTGTGCAATTTCAAGATTACGGATGTGATACAAGCAGATCATCAATTTGCCCGTGACATGGTACAGCAATAACAACTTGCGCCTTAAAAAGATGGACAGTTAATTGGAATTTCAGGCATTAATCAAAAACCCAAATAAATGGTCTCATTCAAATTAATCCACATAACTTGGTGTTGGCGATTATTCAAACTTGTTTGAAAAAAATGTAATTTAAATATCAACCTCTGATTTCTTCAAACCAATTTTTTTTATGTTATGGTCCAGCTCTACAAATTACTGTCGGCTGTTCAATTAAACGTATCAAGTTAGTGTTTCTTTTCATCTCTTGTCAAATCAAAATACACATCAACCGTAGCAACAGACTAAGCTTTTTATAAATCAGCATTTCTTGATGACAATTGAAAGCCATTCAGAACTCGTTGGGTCCACTCCAAGAAGCACCCATGGATTCAACTCTTAATGACAGATACTCTGTTGTGTGAATTTTGGGGCAGAACGTTGCCTTTCATTGTGTCGCGATTGCCCTGCATTTTTTTTTATTCAAATTTTCCAAAGACCTGGTGTCTGAGTCGATTCAGCAGATAGCATATAAAGGTAAATTGTATTACAGCCATGGCTATAAAGCCCACATTCCTGGCATTAAAGGCACTGTATATATTTTTGGTAGTTGGTATTATGTCACCAGAAGACTGTTTATCAAATACAAAATAAAGATTGTAACAAAAAACCAACCATGTGAATACAGTAAAATGTAGATAGATGTGTCTTTTGTGCTTCTGTGGAAATGGCCCGGTAATCCACTTTTGAAAACTGCATGCCTTTCATGTCTTTGTAAAAAGTAAAACATGTCAAATAGAGCAACTTCTATGTTTGTTTTGGGTTCTGTTAACAATTACAGCATCCTTTCAGACCAGTTCTTTTTTGGTATTGGTCGAAGCTGTCTGACTTCGAAAGTTTTGAATGAAACAAATTTACATCAAACTTATATATGAAAACTCCTGCTTTTCCTTGTTTTTCTTTCCAAAAAATTCAGATAGAAATGCTTTGTTAGACATCTTACAAATGTTCAGAAAATTAATAATTTCCTGAAACTCAGGAATCGAATTTGGGGGAAAAATCTACACGACTGCAGGGCTTGTAGCTTAAAATGTTTACTGGACCAGAAATTTTCTTACAAGACCAGAAAGAAAGTTAGCAAAAAACTTCCTGACGCCTGGACATTGTTGCATTTTTAGTTAAACTGTTTTTCATTTAGTCTTTATTGTATTAATGGGACTCAAAGTCAACATTTGAACATAATTTGTTTGTATTATTATTACATTTACACAGTGAGGTACTGTTACTCAATTGAAAAACACAAGACCGCCGGACTTGTCTAGTCACAGGTTTACTGGCCCGACACTGGAATCACTGGCCTCAGGCCTGTGGCCCAGTGTAAAATTCAAGCCCTGAAACTGGTAAGAGTTGAAATACCAATACTGATACCTTCCCTTTAAGTAACGCCTCCATAGTTCAAAGTGCCCCAAGGTACCGTCAGGCACTAGTTATGAGTTTACTGTAAGATCGGGATGATTTATATGTGGGTTCAGGAACTGTGCATTGTGTGTAATGGCACAGAGGTAACCCCCAACTTGATATATGGGAAAAATGTCCACCCCGGCTGCCGCTGCAGCTGATTTCATGATAATAACACTGTGTGTTAAAACAGTGCCAGGTTGGCTATAATAATAACATGCATGTTAAACATAAAACAACCAAGACAAAAAAAAGTACACTGTCAGTTTATGAACATAACTACACAATGCACTGTTGTTTCGAATGGGGGTAAACTTCAGCACAAGTGTGGTGCAAAGGTCAGGGTTCAAAGTTTAATGGATCAAAAACTACACTTTGATGAAAGAAACAAACCAAACGGACATTTTTTGTAGTAATGTTATCTTAATGTTACAATTGACTGGCATGGCGTCAAGCTTCGAAAAGCTTCATAAATCATTATCTGCACTTTGTACACAAAAACGGTTTCTTAATAGGTACTTGCATGTATTTATTGCAAGGCTTCTGGCTTAGAGCAAACAAGTAAATACAAAAATTACTCTGTATCATATTGTTAACAATTAGGTCGGTGCAGTGTGTGTACACACAACCACCCAAAAAAAACTGCGGTTGAAAAATACAAAAAGCGTTTGGTTTAACTTGGTCTGAAAAATTTTAAGTTGTTTTTAGGTTGAAAAATACAAAAAGCGTTTGGTTTAACTTGGTCTGAAAATTTTTAAGTTGTTCTGTATTGGTAACAATTTGAGCTTAAATAGAAACTTGATATTTGTAAACTGTATACATAGATGTGTTTGTTTACAGATTGGAACCTTTTGCAAATTGCAAGTTACTTCTTCTTTATAAAACGATGGGGGAGAGTAAAATGTTCTGCTCTAACTTCTAACTTGGTTCAGTGTAAGCAATTGTTCACATGGAACTCACAAAAACTTATAAAACAAACCTAAAAGTATGCATACATCCATGACTGAACTGTTCCAAGTATCTAGTGCAAAAAAAACAACCGAGAGACAAACAGAGAGCAATTTGTGGAAATACAGATTCCCCCTGACCCTGTTCCATTTGCACTTCTAGGGGATTACGACCAATCCAAAGTCACAGCCAATCCTGTAGGAATTGAATGTTTAGCCCTTATCCCCCCTCAGGTTGAGCTAGTGAACATAATTAGGACCAGGACATCTCTTGCATTGTGAACAGATTGAAACTGCATGTTCCATAGCAGCCGCCTTGGCAAGAGGGCTGCACATGTTTTGCATCATAAATTCCCAATGAAGTTAAAGTTTAATACGTTCAACTTCAAAAGAAAATGGGGAAATTATGCAGGTCACAAATGCTGGATCACACGGTGTGGTGACTCTACAATCACGGAAACACAATTCTCTGCCACTATGAAGTCAGCGACAAAAGTCACAATTTAATTTACTTTTAAGTTGATGATCTTTTTCAAATTTTAAAAGCACCTTTCAGAAGAGACTGAGATGACTTCAAACATGATTCCAATTCTCATGTGGGACAATCTCAAAGATTTCAGAGCTGTGCTTCTAAGAAGTTGAACAAATAAATGACAACTTTTTCAAGATCTTAAATCACAGATTAAGGGGGAAAAAAACCTCATCAAGAAAATATTTACATTTTTATTTTACACACTAACATCTACTGCTGCACTCACAAGTCACAACCAACTAATTTGAAAAATCTAAATGAACCAATGATATTTTAACGTAAAATATCTGCCAACAAACAGCTTTTGGATCAGTATAATAAAGATTGAGAAAAATTTACAGATAAATTGGAATTTCATTTCACACTTGTAAAAAGGGATGTACTAGCAATGTGATCCTTGTTGCAATCCGTTTACCAAGGTAGCGCTCAACATTAATCCCATTCAGGATAATTGTTGCTTAATCCATCCTGTCTAATCTCAAGATTTTTTTACAGGTTAAGATGGAGAGTCTTCCTGTTATAATGTTAATCCAATGTGGTGGAAATGGAATGGAAACATTTTGGCAGTAAAAAGACATGGAGTTAATTTCAAAGTCAAGATTCTAAACAAAAAACTGTTGCTTAAAGCCTAGATTTTGTCGAACTACACCGTTGTGCATCACAAGAAGTGAAACACTTATCAGTAAATGAAAACTAAAAAAAAAACAATTATAATTTCTAAATTATGTTTTTAAATGTTCAAGTGAATACAACTAATTCTGGAAGGTGGTTTAAAAATAACTGAAAGTCAAGTTATTATTTGTTTTGGTTAAATTATATCGTATAGTCTTTCTTTTTTTTTGCTGAATCTAACCTGAAAATGGCATGATACCGTTTCCCTCTTCATTTTCAAATGGTTAACTACCGATTGGGCCATGCCTATTCATCCATTGTACAATTCAACGGTTTCGACAACAATACTCCGTGCCCTGCAACCATAGAACAAGATAAAAATCGGAACATTCTTTCAAAAAAAACCAAGCCTTGTTTGGTATGCACTCACAGGCCCCTCTTGTGTGTGTCTTACAGCCCAAACTGGGATCAAAATACAACCTATTGAGTCAAGCCCATCTAAATAGATAAAAAAAGGGTAGATTTTTTGTTATCGGTAGCACAAGTATAGAGCGGGTGAAATTAATCTGTTACATCAAGCAATGCCTGGCAACAGATGCTGGCCAAACGGTCACAATCAATGTGTACGTTTCCACATGTATGTATTATGTCAGATGAAGTCTGCATAAATAGAGACCGCCTTAAAATTATATCGGTTTGCTGTGCAAACACTGTCCTCATTTGACCCGACATGGAGGCGGTAGGGCCGTCGGTAGTGCTCAGGCCATTATGGTTGTCGGCAGCACAGGCTTGGGTCTGTGCTTTTGCCTTAATGCCTCTCTTACTCTCGTGATTTTCAACTTTGATGCTGTGAAATCAGTAGCCATGTGGGGTTGATTCTTTATACAAAGCCGCCACTCTATGGCCATAATATCGCGCTGAAGTGCTCACCAATACAATGCTGTGTGGATACATTTTTTGTGTGCGGCTTGACTGTATGTGTGTGTGTGTGCACTCTCAATAACAGACAGATATGCACAAACGGTAGAAACGTTAACAAGTACTGGCACTCCAGTATGGGAGTATGAATCACCGAGCATTCACAATATGAGTGGCTGTCGATAAAATTACACCACAAGGACTGGCATCTTTTAGCACTTCGTCAGTTTGACGATGATCAAGTCATGGGTATTGAGTAGTAACAATTCGGTAAAATACTGTTCAGAAACAATGCTCGCCAATCTCCATAAATATTTATGATCTATTTGCACAACCGAAACAAACTAATTGTGTATATTTCACTTTATGGTTTTCCACAAACCAATGTTTAAGTTCAACAGTTTTGAATATAGGGTTTTGATAATTTGTTTCCAATTTCATTTTGTTCTGTTGATTTGATACAATACTATAGATTTCCTCGGTGTAGCTGTTCATTTTTGCTAAAATCTTACATTTTTGTTGAAATCTTCCATTTTGAAAATGAAAAATGTGATATCTCAGTTCAAATTGACCTTATTTTTGACCAAAAAGAAAATATTGGAAGGCATGATAAAACAACAACCACCATCAAACCCACATATACTTCCCTTATTTATCTTCTAATGTTGTTTTTAAAAATTCAATAAAGGAAAGGGGGTCTTAATTTTAGGGCTTTATATGCCATTTACATTAAATAGTAACTAAAACACCACACTAGTTTTGTTACAGCATCAACAGTA